>CAJFDF010000774.1:33899-58979 GCA_904067115.1 Aegilops sharonensis
CCGAATATGTGAGTGTTGATGACCGACACGTAAACGCACCCCGGGGTTCGTCAATCATGGAAATGACTCCGAGACCCCAAAATAGAGTAATAGTCCAAGAAACGGGCCAGAATCGGCCCAAACTGTGATTGTTGATGACCGACACATAAGCACACCTTGTAGTTCGACAACCATGGAAATTGCTTTGGGACCCCAAAACGGTGAATACTAGTCCATGAAACGGGCCAGAATCGACCAAAACTGGGAGAGTTGACGACCAACACGTAAGCACATCTTGGGGTTCAACAACTATGGAAAAGTCGCTTTGGGACCCTAAAACGGTGAGTAAATAGTCCACGAAACAGGTTAGAATTGGCCAAAACTATGAGTGTTGATGACGGACACATAAACGCACCCCGGGGTTGATCAATCGTGGAAATTGCTCTGGGTCCCCAAAACGCTAAGTAATAGTGCACAGAACGGACTAGAATCGGCCGAATATGTGAGTGTTAATGACTGACACGTAAACGCACCTCGGGGTTCGTTAATCGTGGAAATGAGTCCGAGACCCCAAAATAGAGTAATAGTCCAAGAAACGGGCCAGAATCGGCCCAAACTGTGGTTATTGATGACCGACACGTAAGCGCACCTTGGAGTTCGACAACCATGGTAATCGCTTTGGGACCCCAAAACGGTGAGTAATAGTCCATGAAACGGGCCAAAATCGGCCAAAACTAGGAGTGTTGATGACCAACACGTAAGCACACCTTGGCGTTCAAGAAAAATGGAAATCGCTTCGGGAACCCAAAACGGTGAGTAATACTCCACGAAACAGGTTAGAATTGGCCAAAACTATGAGTGTTAACGACGGACACACCCCGGGATTCATCAATCGTGGAAATCGCTCTGGGTCCCCAAAATGCTGAGTAATAGTGCACGAAACGGACTAGAATCGGCCGAATATGCGAGTGTTGATGACGCACGTAAACGCACCCCAGGGTTCGTCTATCGTGGAAATGACTCCGAGACACACAAATAGAGTAATAGTCCAAGAAATGGGCTAGAATCGTCCCAAATTGTGATTGTTGATGACCGACACGTAAGCACACCTTGGAGTTCGACAACCATGGAAATCGCTTTGGGACCCCAAAACGGTGAGTAATAGTCCATGAAACGGGCCAGAATCGGCCAAAATTGGGAGTGTTGATGACCAACACGTAAGAACACCTTGGGGTTCAACAACTATGGAAATCGCTTCGAGACCCCAAAACGGTGAGTAATTGTCCATGAAACAGGTCAGAATTGAACAAAACTATGAGCGTTGACGACGGACACATAAACGCACCACGAGGTTCATCAATCGTGGAAATCACTCTAGGTCCCCAAAACGCTGAGTAATAATGCATGAAACGGACTAGAATTGGCCGAATATGTGAGTGTTGATGACCGACACGTAAACGCACCCCGGGGTTCGTCAATCATGGAAATGACTCAGAGACCCCAAAATAGAGTAATAGTCCAAGAAACGGGCCAGAATCGGCCCAAACTGTGATTGTTGATGACCGACACATAAGCACACCTTGTAGTTCGACAACCATGGAAATCGCTTTGGGACCCCAAAACGGTGAATACTAGTCCATGAAACGGGCCGGAATCGACCAAAACTGGGAGTGTTGATGACCAACACGTAAGCACATCTTGGGGTTCAACAACTATGGAAAAATCGCTTTGGGACCCTAAAACGGTGAGTAAATAGTCCACGAAACAGGTTAGAATTGGCCAAAACTATGAGTGTTGATGACGGACACATAAACGCACCCCGGGGTTGATCTATCGTGGAAATTGCTCTGGTTCCCCAAAACGCTGAGTACTAGTGCACGGAACGGACTAGAATCGGCCGAATACGTGAGTGTTGATGACCGACACGTAAACGCACCCCGGGGTTCATCAATCGTGGAAATGAGTACGAGACCCCAAAATAGAGTAATAGTCCAAGAAACGGCCCAGAATCGGCCCAAACTGTGGTTGTTGATGATCGACACGTAAGCGCGCCTTGGAGTTCGACAACCATGGAAATCGCTTTGGGACCCCAAAACGGTGAGTAATAGTCCATGAAACGGGCCAGAATCGGCCAAAATTGGGAGTGTTGATTACCAACACGTAAGCACACCTTGGGGTTCAACAACTATGGAAATCACTTCGGGACCCCAGAACGGTGAGTAATAGTGCACGAAACATGTCAGAATTGGCCAAAACTATGAGCGTTGACGACGGACACATAAACGCACCCCGGGATTCATCAATCGAGGAAATTGCTCTAGGTCCCCAAAATGCTGAGTAATAGTGCACGAAACGGACTAGAATCGGCCGAATATGCGAGTGTTGATGACCGACACGTAAACGCACCCCGGGGTTCGTCAATCGTGTAAATGACTCAGATACACCAAAATAGAGTAATAGTCCAAGAAATGGGCTAGAATCGTCCCAAATTGTGATTGTTGATGACCGACACGTAAGCGCACCTTGGAGTTCGACAACCATGGAAATCGCTTTGGGACCCCAAAACGGAAAGTTATAGTCCATGAAACGGGCCAGAATCGTCCAAAACTGGGAGTGTTGATGACCAACACGTAAGCACACCTTGGGGTTCAACAACTATGGAAATCGCTTCGGGACCCCAAAACGGTGAGTAATAGTTCATGAAACATGTCAGAATTGAACAAAACTATGAGCGTTGACGACGGACACATAAACGCACCCCGAGGTTCATCAATCGTGGAAATCGCTCTAGGTCCCCAAAACGCTGAGTAATAGTGCATGAAACGGACTAGAATCGGTCGAATATGTGAGTGTTGATGACCGGCACGTAAACGCACCCCGGGGTTCGTCAATCATGGAAATGACTCCGAGACCCCAAAATAGAGTAATAGTCCAAGAAACGGGCCAGAATCGGCCCGAACTGTGATTATTGATGACCGACACATAAGCACACCTTGTAGTTCGACAACCATGGAAATCGCTTTGGGACCCCAAAACGGTGAATAATAGTCCATGAAACGGGCCAGAATCGACCAAAACTGGGAGTGTTGATGACCAACACGTAAGCACATCTTGGGGTTCAACAACTATGGAAAAATCGCTTTGGGGCCCTAAAACGGTGAGTAAATAGTCCATGAAACAGGTTAGAATTGGCCAAAACTATGAGTGTTGATGACGGACACATAAACGCACCCCGGGGTTGATCAATCGTGGAAATTGCTCTGGTTCTCCAAAACGCTGAGTACTAGTGCACGGAACGGACTAGAATCGGCCGAATACGTGAGTGTTGATGACCGACACGTAAACGCACCCCGGGGTTCGTCAATCGTGGAAATGAGTACGAGACCCCAAAATAGAGTAATAGTCCAAGAAACGGGCCAGAATCGGCCCAAACTGTGGTTGTCGATGATCGATGCGTAAGCGCGCCTTGGAGTTCGACAACCATGGAAATCGCTTTGCGACCCCAAAACGGTGAATAATAGTCCATGAAACTGGCCAGAATCGGCCAAAACTGGGAGTGTTGATGACCAACACGTAAGCACATCTTGGGGTTCAACAATAACGGAAATCACTTCAGGACCCCAAATCGGTGAGTAATAGTGCACGAAACATGTCGGAATTGGCCAAAACTATGAGTGTTGACGACGGACAAATAAATGCACCCGGGATTCATCAATCGAGGAAATTGCTCTGGGTCCCAAAATGCTGAGTAATAGTGCACGAAACGGACTAGAATCGGCCGAATATGCGAGTGTTGATGACCGACATGTAAACGCACCCCGGGGTTCGTCAATCGTGGAAATGACTCTGATACACCAAAATAGAGTAATAGTCCAAGAAATGGGCTAGAATCGTCCCAAATTGTGATTGTTGATGACCGACACGTAAGCGCACCTTGGAGTTCGACAACCATGGAAATCGCTTTGGGACCCCAAAACGGAAAGTTATAGTCCATGAAACGGGCCAGAATCGGCCAAAGCTGGGAGTGTTGCTGACCAACACGTAAGCACACCTTGGGGTTCAAAGACTATGGAAATCGCTTCGGGACCCCAAAACGGTGAGTAATAGTCCATGAAACAGGTCAGAATTGAACAAAACTATGGGCGTTGACGACGGACACATAAACGCACCCCGGGGTTCAATAATCGTGGAAATCGCTCTGGGTCCCCAAAACGCTGAGTAATAGTGCATGAAACGGACTAGAATCGGCCGAATTTGTGAGTGTTGATGACCGACACGTAAACGCACCCCGGGGTTCGTCAATCCTGGAAATGAGTCCGAGACCCCAAAATAGAGTAATAGTCCAAGAAACGGGCCAGAATCGGCCCAAACTGTGATTGTTGATGACCAACACGTAAGCACATCTTGGGGTTCAACAACTATGGAAATCGCTTCGGGACCCTAAAACAGTGAGTAATAGTCCACGAAACAGGTTAGAATTGGCCAAAACTATGAGTGTTGACGACGGACACATAAACGCACCCCGGGGTTGATCAATCGTGGAAATTGCTCTAGGTCTCCAAAACGCTGAGTAATAGTGCACGGAACGGACTAGAATCGGCGGAATATGTGAGTGTTGATGACTGACACATAAACGCACCTCGGGGTTCGTTAATCGTGGAAATGAGTCTGAGACCCCAAAATAGAGTAATAGTCCAAGAAACTGGCCAGAATCGGCCCAAACTGTGGTTGTTGATGACCAACACGTCAGCGCACCTTGGAGTTCGACAACCATGGTAATCGCTTTGGGACCCCAAAACGGTGAGTAATAGTCCATGAAACGGGCCAAAATCGGCCAAAACTGGGAGTGTTGATGACCAACACGTAAGCACACCATGGGGTTCAAGAACAATGGAAATCGCTTCGGGAACCCAAAACGGTGAGTAATACTCCACGAAACAGGTTAGAATTGGCCAAAACTATGAGCGTTGACGACGGACACATAAACGCACCTCGGGGTTCGTCAATCGTGGAAATGAGTCTGAGACCCCAAAATAGAGTAATAGTCCAAGAAATGGGCTAGAATCGTCCCAAATTGTGATTGTTGATGACCGACACGTAAGCGCACCTTGGAGTTCGACAACCATGGAAATCGCTTTGGGACCCCAAAACGGAAAGTTATAGTCCATGAAACGGGCCAGAATCGGCCCGAACTGTGATTATTGATGACCGACACATAAGCACACCTTGTAGTTCGACAACCATGGAAATCGCTTTGGGACCCCAAAACGGAAAGTTATAGTCCATGAAACGGGCCAGAATCGGCCCGAACTGTGATTATTGATGACCGACACATAAGCACACCTTGTAGTTCGACAACCATGGAAATCGCTTTGGGACCCCAAAACGGAAAGTTATAGTCCATGAAACGGGCCAGAATCGGCCCGAACTGTGATTATTGATGACCGACACATAAGCACACCTTGTAGTTCGACAACCATGGAAATCGCTTTGGGACCCCAAAACGGAAAGTTATAGTCCATGAAACGGGCCAGAATCGGCCCAAACTGTGGTTGTTGATGACCAACACGTCAGCGCACCTTGGAGTTCGACAACCATGGTAATCGCTTTGGGACCCCAAAACGGTGAGTAATAGTCCATGAAACGGGCCAAAATCGGCCAAAACTGGGAGTGTTGATGACCAACACGTAAGCACACCATGGGGTTCAAGAACAATGGAAATCGCTTCGGGAACCCAAAACGGTGAGTAATACTCCACGAAACAGGTTAGAATTGGCCAAAACTATGAGTGTTAACGACGGACACATAAACGCACCCCGGGATTCATCAATCGTGGAAATCGCTCTGGGTCCCCAAAATGCTGAGTAATAGTGCACGAAACGGACTAGAATCGGCCGAATATGCGAGTGTTGATGACCGACACGTAAACGCACCCAGGGGTTTATCAATCGTGGAAATGAATCTGAGACACCAAAATAGAGTAATAGTCCAAGAAATGGGCTAGAATCGTCCCAAATTGTGATTGTTGATGACCGACACGTAAGCGCACCTTGGAGTTCGACAACCATGGAAATCGCTTTGGGACACCAAAACGGAAAGTTATAGTCCATGAAACGGGCCAGAATCGGCCAAAGCTGGGAGTGTTGCTGACCAACAGGTAAGCACACCTTGGGGTTCAACAACTATGGAAATCGCTTCGGGACCCCAAATCGGTGAGTAATAATCCATGAAACAGGTCGGAATTGAAAAAAACTATGAGCATTGACTACGGACACATAAACGCACCCCGGGGTTCATCAATCGTGGAAATCGCTCTAGGTCCCCAAAACGGTGAGTAATAGTGCATGAAACGGACTAGAATCGGCCGAATATGTGATTGTTGATGACCGACACGTAAACGCACCCCGGGGTTCGTCAATCGTGGAAATGACTCCGAGACCCCAAAATAGAGTAATAGTCCAAGAAACGGGCCAGAATCGGCCCAAACTGTGATTGTTGATGACCGACACGTAAGCGCACCTTGGAGTTCGACAACCATGCAAATCGGTTTGGGACCCCAATACGGTGAGTAATAGTCCATGAGACGGGCCAGAATCGGCCAAAACTACGAGTGTTGATGACCAACACGTAAGCACATCTTGGGGTTCAACAACTATGGAAATCGCTTCGGGACCCTAAAACGGTGAGTAATAGTCCACGAAACAGGTTAGAATTGGCCAAAACTGTGAGTGTTGATGACGGACACATAAACGCACCTCGTGGTTGATCAATCGTGGAAATTGCTCTGGGTCTCCAAAACGCTGAGTAATAGTGCACGGAACGGACTAGAATCGGCCGAATACGTGAGTGTTGATGACCGACACATAAATGCTCCTCGGGGTTCGTTAATCGTGGAAATGAGTCCGAGACCCCAAAATAGAGTAATAGTCCAAGAAACTGGCCAGAATCGGCCCAAACTGTGGTTGTTGATGACCAACACGTCAGCGCACCTTGGAGTTCGACAACCATGGTAATCGCTTTGGGACCCCAAAACGGTGAGTAATAGTCCATGAAACGGGCCAAAATCGGCCAAAACTGGGAGTGTTGATGACCAACACGTAAGCACACAATGGGGTTCAAGAACAATGGAAATCGCTTCGGGAACCCAAAACGGTGAGTAATACTCCACGAAACAGGTTAGAATTGTCCAAAACTATGAGTGTTAACGACGGACACATAAACGCACCCCGGGATTCATCAATCTTGGAAATCGCTCTGGGTCCCCAAAATGCTGAGAAATAGTGCACGAAACGGACTAGAATCGGCCGAATATGCGAGTGTTGATGACGCACGTAAACGCACCCCGGGGTTCGTCTATCGTGGAAATGACTCCGAGACACACAAATAGAGTAATAGTCCAAGAAACGGGCCAGAATCGGCTCAAACTGTGATTGTTGATGACCGACACGTAAGCACACCTTGGAGTTCCACAACCTTGGAAATCGCTTTGGGACCCCAAAACGGTGAGTAATAGTCCATGAAACGGGCCAGAATCGGCCGAAATTGGGAATGTTGATGACCAACACGTAAGCACACCTTGGGGTTCAACAACTATGGAAATCGCTTCGGGACCCCAATACGGTGAGTAATAGTTCATGAAACATGTCAGAATTGAACAAAACTATGAGCGTTGACGACGGACACATAAACGCACCCCGAGGTTCATCAATCGTGGAAATCGCTCTAGGTCCCCAAAACGCTGAGTAATAGTGCATGAAACTGACTAGAATCGGCCGAATATGTGAGTGTTGATGACCGGCACGTAAACGCACCCCGGGGTTCGTCAATCATGGAAATGACTCCGAGACCCCAAAATAGAGTAATAGTCCAAGAAACGGGCCAGAATCGGCCCAAACTGTGATTATTGATGACCGACACATAAGCACACCTTGTAGTTCGACAACCATGGAAATCGCTTTGGGACCCCAAAACGGTGAATAATAGTCCATGAAACGGGCCAGAATCGACCAAAACTGGGAGTGTTGATGACCAACACGTAAGCACATCTTGGGGTTCAACAACTATGGAAATCGCTTCGGGACCCCAATACGGTGAGTAATAGTTCATGAAACATGTCAGAATTGAACAAAACTATGAGCGTTGACGACGGACACATAAACGCACCCCGAGGTTCATCAATCGTGGAAATCGCTCTAGGTCCCCAAAACGCTGAGTAATAGTGCATGAAACGGGCCAGAATCGGACGAACACGTGAGCGTTGATGACCGACACGTAAACGCACCCCGGGGTTCGTCAATCGTGGAAATGAGTACGAGACCCCAAAATAGAGTAATAGTCCAAGAAACGGGCCAGAATCGACCAAAACTGGGAGTGTTGATGACCAACACGTAAGCACATCTTGGGGTTCAACAACTATGGAAATCGCTTCGGGACCCCAATACGGTGAGTAATAGTTCATGAAACATGTCAGAATTGAACAAAACTATGAGCGTTGACGACGGACACATAAACGCACCCCGAGGTTCATCAATCGTGGAAATCGCTCTAGGTCCCCAAAACGCTGAGTAATAGTGCATGAAACGGGCCAGAATCGGACGAACACGTGAGCGTTGATGACCGACACGTAAACGCACCCCGGGGTTCGTCAATCGTGGAAATGAGTACGAGACCCCAAAATAGAGTAATAGTCCAAGAAACGGGCCAGAATCGACCAAAACTGGGAGTGTTGATGACCAACACGTAAGCACATCTTGGGGTTCAACAACTATGGAAATCGCTTCGGGACCCCAATACGGTGAGTAATAGTTCATGAAACATGTCAGAATTGAACAAAACTATGAGCGTTGACGACGGACACATAAACGCACCCCGAGGTTCATCAATCGTGGAAATCGCTCTAGGTCCCCAAAACGCTGAGTAATAGTGCATGAAACTGACTAGAATCGGCCGAATATGTGAGTGTTGATGACCGGCACGTAAACGCACCCCGGGGTTCGTCAATCATGGAAATGACTCCGAGACCCCAAAATAGAGTAATAGTCCAAGAAACGGGCCAGAATCGGCCCAAACTGTGATTATTGATGACCGACACATAAGCACACCTTGTAGTTCGACAACCATGGAAATCGCTTTGGGACCCCAAAACGGTGAATAATAGTCCATGAAACGGGCCAGAATCGACCAAAACTGGGAGTGTTGATGACCAACACGTAAGCACATCTTGGGGTTCAACAACTATGGAAAAATCGCTTTGGGACCCTAAAACGGTGAGTAAATAGTCCACGAAACAGGTTAGAATTGGCCAAAACTATGAGTGTTGATGACGGACACATAAACGCACCCCGGGGTTGATCAATCGTGGAAATTGCTCTGGTTCTCCAAAACGCTGAGTACTAGTGCACGGAACGGACTAGAATCGGCCGAATACGTGAGTGTTGATGACCGACACGTAAACGCACCCCGGGGTTCGTCAATCGTGGAAATGAGTACGAGACCCCAAAATAGAGTAATAGTCCAAGAAACGGGCCAGAATCGGCCCAAACTGTGGTTGTCGATGATCGACGCGTAAGCGCGCCTTGGAGTTCGACAACCATGGAAATCGCTTTGCGACCCCAAAACGGTGAAGAATAGTCCATGAAACTGGCCAGAATCGGCCAAAACTGGGAGTGTAGATGACCAACACGTAAGCACACCTTGGGGTTCAACAATAACGGAAATCACTTCAGGACCCCAAAACGGTGAGTAATCGTGCACGAAGCATGTCAGAATTGGCCAAAACTATGAGTGTTGACGACGGACAAATAAACGCACCCCGGGATTCATCAATCGAGGAAATTGCTCTGGGTCCCAAAATGCTGAGTAATAGTGCACGAAACGGACTAGAATCGGCCGAATATGCGAGTGTTGATGACCGACACGTAAACGCACCCCGGGGTTCGACAATCGTGGAAATGACTCTGATACACCAAAATAGAGTAATAGTCCAAGAAATGGGCTAGAATCGTCCCAAATTGTGATTGTTGATGACCGACACGTAAGCGCACCTTGGAGTTCGACAACCATGGAAATCGCTTTGGGACCCCAAAACGGAAAGTTATAGTCCATGAAACGGGCCAGAATCGGCCAAAGCTGGGAGTGTTGCTGACCAACACGTAAGCACACCTTGGGGTTCAACAACTATGGAAATCGCTTCGGGACCCCAAAACGGTGAGTAATAGTCCATGAAACAGGTCAGAATTGAACAAAACTATGAGCGTTGACGACGGACACATAAACGCACCCCGGGGTTCATCAATCGTGGAAATCGCTCTGGGTCCCCAAAACGCTGAGTAATAGTGCATGAAACGGACTAGAATCGGCCGAATATGTGAGTGTTGATGACCGACACGTAAACGCACCCCGGGGTTCGTCAATCCTGGAAATGAGTCCGAGACCCCAAAATAGAGTAATAGTCCAAGAAACGGGCCAGAATCGGCCCAAACTGTGATTGTTGATGACCGACACGTAAGCACACCTTGGAGTTCGACAACCATGGAAATCGGTTTGGGACCCCAATACGGTGAGTAATAGTCCATGAGACGGGCCAGAATCGGCCAAAACTGCAAGTGTTGATGACCAACACGTAAGCACATCTTGGGGTTCAACAACTATGGAAATCGCTTCGGGACCCTAAAACGGTGAGTAATAGTCCACGAAACAGGTTAGAATTGGCCAAAACTATGAGTGTTGACGACCGACACATAAACGCACCCCGGGGTTGATCAATCGTGGAAATTGCTCTAGGTCTCCAAAACGCTGAGTAATAGTGCACGGAACGGACTAGAATCGGCGGAATATGTGAGTGTTGATGACCGACACATAAACGCACCTCGGGGTTCGTTAATCGTGGAAATGAGTCCGAGACCCCAAAATAGAGTAATAGTCCAAGAAACTGGCCAGAATCGGCCCAAACTGTGGTTGTTGATGACCAACACGTCAGCGCACCTTGGAGTTCGACAACCATGGTAATCGCTTTGGGACCCCAAAACGGTGAGTAATAGTCCATGAAACGGGCCAAAATCGGCCAAAACTGGGAGTGTTGATGACCAACACGTAAGCACACCATGGGGTTCAAGAACAATGGAAATCGCTTCGGGAACCCAAAACGGTGAGTAATACTCCACGAAACAGGTTAGAATTGGCCAAAACTATGAGTGTTAACGACGGACACATAAACGCACCCCGGGATTCATCAATCGTGGAAATCGCTCTGGGTCCCCAAAATGTTGAGTAATAGTGCACGAAACGGACTAGAATCGGCCGAATATGTGAGTGTTGATGACCGACACGTAAACGCACCCCGGGGTTCGTCAATCGTGGAAATGAGTCCGAGACCCCAAAATAGAGTAATAGTCCAAGAAACTGGCCAGAATCGGCCCAAACTGTGGTTGTTGATGACCAACACGTCAGCGCACCTTGGAGTTCGACAACCATGGTAATCGCTTTGGGACCCCAAAACGGTGAGTAATAGTCCATGAAACGGGCCAAAATCGGCCAAAACTGGGAGTGTTGATGACCAACACGTAAGCACACCATGGGGTTCAAGAACAATGGAAATCGCTTCGGGAACCCAAAACGGTGAGTAATACTCCACGAAACAGGTTAGAATTGGCCAAAACTATGAGTGTTAACGACGGACACATAAACGCACCCCGGGATTCATCAATCGTGGAAATCGCTCTGGGTCCCCAAAATGTTGAGTAATAGTGCACGAAACGGACTAGAATCGGCCGAATATGCGAGTGTTGATGACGCACGTAAACGCACCCCGGGGTTCGTCTATCGTGGAAATGACTCCGAGACACACAAATAGAGTAATAGTCCAAGAAACGGCCGACAATCGGCTCAAATTGTGATTGTTGATGACCGACACGTAAGCACACCTTGGAGTTCGACAACCATGGAAATCGCTTTGGGACACCAAAACGGTGAGTAATAGTCCATGAAACGGGCCAGAATCGGCCAAAATTGGGAGTGTTGATGACCAACACGTAAGCACACCTTAGGGTTCAACAACTATGGAAATCGCTTCGGGACCCCAAAACTGTGAGTAATAGGTCATGAAACATGTCATAATTGAACAAAACTATGAGCGTTGACGACGGACACATAAACGCACCCCGAGGTTCATCAATCGTGGAAATCGCTCTAGGTCCCCAAAACGCTGAGTAATAGTGCATGAAACGGACTAGAATCGGCCGAATACGTGAGTGTTGATGACCGACACGTAAACGCACCCCGGGGTTCGTCAATCGTGGAAATGAGTACGAGACCCCAAAATAGAGTAATAGTCCAAGAAACGGGCCAGAATCGGCCCAAACTGTGGTTGTTGATGATCGACGCGTAAGCGCGCCTTGGAGTTCGACAACCATGGAAATCGCTTTGGGACCCCAAAACGGTGAGTAATAGTCCATGAAACTGGCCAAAATCGGCCAAAACTGGGAGTGTTGATGACCAACACGTAAGCACACCTTGGGGTTCAACAATAATGGAAATCACTTCGGGACCCCAAAACGGTGAGTAATAGTGCACGAAATATGTCAGAATTGGCCAAAACTGTGAGTGTTGACGACGGACACATAAAAGCACCCCGGGATTCATCAATCGAGGAAATCGCTCTGGGTCCCCAAAATGTTGAGTAATAGTGCACGAAACGGACTAGAATCGGCCGAATATGCGAGTGTTGATGACCGACACGTAAACGCACCCAGGGGTTTATCAATCGTGGAAATGAATCTGAGACACCAAAATAGAGTAATAGTCCAAGAAATGGGCTAGAATCGTCCCAAATTGTGATTGTTGATGACCGACACGTAAGCGCACCTTGGAGTTCGACAACCATGGAAATCGCTTTGGGACACCAAAACGGAAAGTTATAGTCCATGAAACGGGCCAGAATCGGCCAAAGCTGGGAGTGTTGCTGACAAACAGGTAAGCACACCTTGGGGTTCAACAACTATGGAAATCGCTTCGGGACCCCAAATCGGTGAGTAATAGTCCATGAAACAGGTCAGAATTGAAAAAAACTATGAGCATTCACGACGGACACATAAACGCACCCCGGGGTTCATCAATCGTGGAAATCGCTCTGGGTCCCCAAAACGGTGAGTAATAGTGCATGAAACGGACTAGAATCGGCCGAATATGTGATTGTTGATGACCGACACGTAAACGCACCCCGGGGTTCGTCAATCGTGGAAATGACTCCGAGACCCCAAAATAGAGTAATAGTCCATGAAACGGGCCAGAATCGGCCCAAACTGTGATTCTTGATGACCGACACGTAAGCGCACCTTGGAGTTCGACAACCATGCAAATCGGTTTGGGACCCCAATACGGTGAGTAATAGTCCATGAGACGGGCCAGAATCGGCCAAAACTGCGAGTGTTGATGACCAACACGTAAGCACATCTTGGGGTTCAACAACTATGGAAATCGCTTCGGGACCCTAAAACGGTGAGTAATAGTCCATGAAACAGGTCAGAATTGAACAAAACTATGAGCGTTGACGACGGACACATAAACGCACCCCGGGGTTCATCAATCGTGGAAATCGCTCTGGGTCCCCAAAACGCAGAGTAATAGTGCATGAAACGGACTAGAATCGGCCGAATATGTGAGTGTTGATGACCGACACGTAAACGCACCACGTGGTTCGTCAATCATGGAAATGACTCCGAGACCCCAAAATAGAGTAATAGTCCAAAAAACGGGCCAGAATTGGCCCAAACTGTGGTTGTTGATGACCGACACGTAAGCGCACCTTGGAGTTCGACAACCATGGTAATCGCTTTGGGACCCCAAAACGGTGAGTAATAGTCCATGAAACGGGCCAAAATCGGCCAAAACAGGGAGTGTTGATGACCAACACGTAAGCACACCTTGGGGTTCAACAACTATGGAAATCGCTTCGGGACCCCAAAACGGTGAGTAATAGTCCATGAAATAGGTCAGAATTGAACAAAACTATGAGCGTTGACGACGGACACATAAACGCACCCCAGGGTTCATCAATCGTGGAAATCGCTCTGGGTCCCCAAAACGCTGAGTAATAGTGCATGAAACGGACTAGAATCGGCCGAATATGTGAGTGTTGATGACCGACACGTAAACGCACCACGGGGTTCGTCAATCATGGAAATGACTCCGAGACCCCAAAATAGAGTAATAGTCCAAGAAACGGGCCAGAATCGGCCCAAACTGTGATTGTTGATGACCGACACATAAGCGCACCTTGTAGTTCGACAACCATGGAAATCGCTTTGGGACCCCAAAATGGTGAATAATAGTCCATGAAACGGGCTAGAATCGACCAAAACTGGGAGTGTTGATGACCAACACGTAAGCACATCTTGGGGTTCAACAACTATGGAAAAATCACTTCGGGACCCTAAAACGGTGAGTAATAGTCCACGAAACAGGTTAGAATTGGCCAAAACTGTGAGTGTTGATGACGGACACAAAGAAGCACCCCGGGGTTGATCAATCGTGGAATTTGCTCTGGTTCCCCAAAACGCTGAGTACTAGTGCACGGAACGGACTAGAATCGGCCGAATATGTGAGTGTTGATGACCGACACGTAAACGCACCTCGGGGTTCGTCAATCGTGGAAATGAGTCCGAGACCCCAAAATAGATTAATAGTCCAAGAAACGGGCCAGAATTGGCCCAAACTGTGGTTGTTGATGACCGACACGTAAGCGCACCTTGGAGTTCGAAAACCATGGTAATCGCTTTGGGACCCCAAAACGATGAGTAATAGTCCATTAAACGGGCCAAAATCGGCCAAAACTAGGAGTGTTGATGACCAACACGTAAGCACACCTTGGGGTTCAACAACAATGGAATTGCTTCGGGACCCCAAAACGGTGAGTAATAGTCCACGAAACAGGTTAGAATTGGCCAAAGCTATGAGTATTGACGACGGACACATAAACGCACCCCGGGATTCATCAATCGTGGAAATCGCTCCGGGTCCCCAAAATGCTAAGTAATAGTGCACAAAACGGACTAGAATCGGCCGAATATGCGAGTGGTGATGACCGACACGTAAACGCACCGCGGGGTTCGTCAATCGTGGAAATGACTCCGAGACACACAAATAGAGTAATAGTCCAAGAAACGGGCCTTAATTGGCTCAAATTGTGATTGTTGATGACCGACACGTAAGCACACCTTGGAGTTCGACAACCATGGAAATCGCTTTGGGACCCCAAAACGGTGAGTAATAGTCCATGAAACGGGCCAGAATCGGCCAAAATTGGGAGTGTTGATGACCAACACGTAAGCACACCTTGGGGTTCAACAGCAATGGAAATCGCTTCGGGACCCCAAAACGGTGAGTAATAGTCGATGAAACAGGTTAGAATTGAACAAAACTATGAGCGTTGACGACAGACACATAAATGCACCCCGGGGTTAATCAATCGTGGAAATCGCTCTGGGTCCCCAAAACGCTGAGTAATAGTTCACGAAACGGACTAGAATCGGCCGAATATGTGAGTGTTCATGACCGACACGTAAACGCACCCCGGGGTTCGTCAATCATGGAAATAACTCTGAGACCCCAAAATAGAGTAATAGTCCAAGAAACGGGCCAGAATCGGCCCAAACTGTGATTGTTGATGAACGACACATAAGACCACCTTGTAGTTCGACAACCATGGAAATCGCTTTGGGACCCCAAAACGGTGAATAATAGTCCATGAAACGGGCCAGAATCGGCCAAAACTGGGAGTGTTGATGACCAGCACGTAAGCACATCTTGGGGTTCAACAACTATGGAAACCGCTTCGGGACCCTAAAACGCTGAGTAATAGTCCACGAAACAGGTTAGAATTGGCCAAAACTGTGAGTGTTCATGACGGACACATAAACGCACCCCGGGGTTCATTAATCGTGGAAATCGCTCTGGGTCCCCAAAATGCTGAGTAATAGTGCATGAAACGAACTAGAATCGGCCGAATATGTGAGTGTTCATGACCGACACGTAAACGCACCCCGGGGTTCGTCAATCATGGAAATAACTCTGAGACCCCAAAATAGAGTAATAGTCCAAGAAACGGGTCAGAATTTGCCAAAACTGTGTGTGTTGATGACGGACACGTAAACGCACCCCGGGGTTCGTCAATCATGGAAATAACTCTGAGACCCCAAAATAGAGTAATAGTCCAAGAAACGGGTCAGAATTTGCCAAAACTGTGTGTGTTGATGACGGACACGTAAACGCACCCCGGGGTTCGTCAATCATGGAAATAACTCTGAGACCCCAAAATAGAGTAATAGTCCAAGAAACGGGTCAGAATTTGCCAAAACTGTGTGTGTTGATGACGGACACGTAAACGCACCCCGGGGTTCGTCAATCATGGAAATAACTCTGAGACCCCAAAATAGAGTAATAGTCCAAGAAACGGGTCAGAATTTGCCAAAACTGTGTGTGTTGATGACGGACACGTAAACGCACCCCGGGGTTCGTCAATCGTGGAAATAACTCTGAGACCCCAAAATAGAGTAATAGTCCAAGAAACGGGCCAGAATCGGCCCAAACTGTGATTGTTGATGAACGACACATAAGACCACCTTGTAGTTCGACAACCATGGAAATCGCTTTGGGACCCCAAAACGGTGAATAATAGTCCATGAAACGGGCCAGAATCGGCCAAAACTGGGAGTGTTGATGACCAGCACGTAAGCACATCTTGGGGTTCAACAACTATGGAAACCGCTTCGGGACCCTAAAACGCTGAGTAATAGTCCACGAAACAGGTTAGAATTGGCCAAAACTGTGAGTGTTCATGACGGACACATAAACGCACCCCGGGGTTCATTAATCGTGGAAATCGCTCTGGGTCCCCAAAATGCTGAGTAATAGTGCACGAAATGGACTAGAATCGGTCGAATATGCGAGTGTTGATGACCGACACGTAAACGCACCCCAGGGTTCGTCAATCGTGGAAATGACTCCGAGACACCAAAATAGAGTACTATTCCAAGAACATGCCAGAATCGGCCCAAATTATGATTGTTGATGACCGACACGTAAGCGCACCTTGGACTTCGACAACCTTGGAAATCGCTTTGGGACCCCAAAACGATGAGTAATAGTCCATTAAACGGGCCAAAATCGTCCAAAACTGCGAGTGTTGATGACCAACACGTAAGCACATCTTGGGGTTCAACAACTATGGAAAATCGCTTAGGGACCCCAAAACGGTGAGTAATAGTCCCCAAACAGGTCAGAATTGGACAAAACTATGAGTGTTGACGACGGACACATAAACGCGCCCCGGTGTTCATAAATAGTGGAAATGGCTCTGGGTCCCCAAAACGTTGTGTAATAATGCACGAAACGTACGAGAATCGGCCGAATATGTGCTGTTGATGACCGACACGTAAACTCACCCCGGGGTTCGTCAATCGTGGAAATGACTCCGAGACCCCAAAATAGAGTAATAGTCCAAGAAACGGGCCAGAATCAGCCCAAACTGTGATTGTTGATGACCGACACGTAAGCACACCTTGGAGTTCGACAACCATGGAAATTGCTTTGGGACCCCAAAACGATGAGTAATAGTCCATGAAACGGGCCAGAATCAGCCAAAACTGCGAGTGTTGATGACCAACACGTAAGCACACCTTGGGGTTCAACAACAATGGAAATCGCTTCGGGACCCCAAAACGGTTATTAATAGTCCATGAAATGGGCCAGAATCGGCCAAAACTGGGAGTGTTGATGACCAACACGTAAGCACACCTTGGGGTTCAACAACAATGGAAATCGCTTCGGGACCCCAAAACGGTGAGTAATAGTCCACGAAACAGGTTAGAATTGGCCAAAACTGTGAGTATTGACGACAGACACATAAACGCACGCCGGGATTCGTCAATCATGGAAATCGCTCTTGGTCCCCAAAATGCTGAGTAATAGTGCATGAAACGGACTAGAATCGGCCGAATATGCAAGTGTTGATGACCGACACGTAAACGCACCTCGGGGTTCGTCAATCGTGGAAATAACTCCGAGACACCAAAATAGAGTAATAGTCCAAGAAAAAGGCCAAAATTGGCCGAAATTGTGATTGTTGATGACCGACACGTAAGCGCACCTTGGAGTTTGACAACCATGGAAATCGCTTTGGGACCCCAAAACGGAAAGTTATAGTCCATGAAACGGACCAGAATCGGCCAAAACTGGGAGTGTTGATGACCAACTCGTAAACACAACTTGGGGTTCAACAACTATGGAAATCGCTTCAGGACCCCAAAACGGTGAGTAATAGTCCACGAAACAGGTCAGAATTGAACAAAACTATGAGTGTTGACGACGAACACATAAACGCACCCCGGGGTTCATCAATCGTGGAAATTGTTTTTCGCTCTGGGTCCCCAAAATGGTGAGTAATAGTGCACGAAACGGAGTAGAATCGGCTGAATATGTGAGTGTTGATGACCGACACGTAAACGCACCCCGGGGTTCATCAATTGTGGAAATGAGTCCGAGACCCCAAAATAGAGTTATAGTCCAAGAAACGGGCCAGAATCGGCCCAAACTATGATTGTTGATCACCGACACGTAAGCGCACCTTGGAGTTCAACAACTACGGAAATCGCTTCGGGACCCGAAAACGGTGAGTAATAGTCCATGAAACAGGTCAGAATTGAACAAAACTATGAGCGTTGACGACAGACACGTAAACGCACCCCCGGGTTCATCAATTGTGGAAATCGTCCTGGGTCCCCAAAATGCTGAGTAATAGTGCATGAAACGAACTAGAATCGGCCGAATATGTAAGTGTTGATGACCGACACGTAAACGCACCCTGGGGTTCGTCAATCGTGGAAATGACTCCAAGACCCCAAAATAGAGTTATAGTCCGAGAAACGGGCCAGAATTGGCCCAAACTATGATTGTTGATGACCGACACATAAGCGCACCTGGGAGTATGACAACCATGGAACTCGCTTTGGGACCCCAAAACGGTGAGTAATAGTCCATGAAACGGGCCAGAATCAGCCAAAACTGCGTGTGTTGATGACCAAGACGTAAAAGCACCTTGGGGTTCAACAACTATGGAAATCGCTTCGGGGCCCCAAAACGGTGAGTAATAGTCCACCAAACAGGTCAGATTTGGCCAAAACTGTGAGTGTTGACCACGGACACATAAACGCACCCCGGGGTTCATCAATCGTGGAAATCGCTCTGGGTCCCCAAAACGCTGAGTAATAGTGCACGAAACGGACTACAATCGGCCGAATATGTGAGTGTTGATGACCGACACGTAAACGCACCCCGGGGTTCGTCAATCGTGGAAATGACTCTGAGACCCCAAAATAGAGTAATAGTCCAAGAAACGGGCCAGAATCGGCCAAAACTGTGATTGTTGACGACCGACACGTAAGGGCACCTTGGAGTTCCACAACCATGGAAATAGCTTTGGGACCCCAATACGATGAGTAATAGTCCATGAAACGGGCCAGCATCTTGGGGTTCAACAACTATGCAAATCGCTTCGGGACCGTAAAACGGTGAGTAATAGTCCACGAAATAGGTCAGAATTGGCCGAAACTGTGAGTGTTGATGACGGACACATAAACGCACCCCGGGGTTGATCAATCGTAGAAATTGCTCTGGGTCCCCAAAACGCTGAGTAATAGTGCACGGAACGGACTAGAATCGGCTGAATATGTGAGTGTTGACGACCGAAACGTAAACGCACCTCGGGGTTCGTCAATCGTGGAAATGAGTCCGAGACCACAAAATAGAGTAATAGTCCAAGAAACGGGTTAGAATCGGCCCAAACTGTGGTTGTTGATGACCGATACGTAAGCGCACCTTGGAGTTCGACAACCATGGAAATCGCTTTGGGACCCCAAAACGGTGAGTAATAGTCCATGAAACGGGCCAGAATCGGCCAAGTCTGGGAGTGTTGATGACCAACACGTAAGCACGCCTTGGAGTTCGACAACCATGGGAATCGCTTTGGGACCCCAAAACGGTGATTAATAGTCCTAAAACAGGTTAGAATTGGCCAAAACTGTGAGTGTTGACGACGGACACATAAACGCACCCCGGGGTTGATCAATCGTAGAAATTGCTCTGGGTCCCCAAAACGCTGAGTAATAGTGCACGGAACGGACTAGAATCGGCTGAATATGTGAGTGTTGACGACCGAAACGTAAACGCACCTCGGGGTTCGTCAATCGTGGAAATGAGTCCGAGACCACAAAATAGAGTAATAGTCCAAGAAACGGGTTAGAATCGGCCCAAACTGTGGTTGTTGATGACCCCTTGGAGTTCGACAACCATGGGAATCGCTTTGGGACCCCAAAACTGTGAGTAATAGTCCATGAAACGGGCCAGAATCGGCCAAGTCTGGGAGTGTTGATGACCAACACGTAAGCACGCCTTGGAGTTCGACAACCATGGGAATCGCTTTGGGACCCCAAAACGGTGAGTAATAGTCCATGAAACGGGCCAGAATCGGCCAAAACTGCGAGTGTTGATGACCAACACGTAAGCACATCTTCGGGTTCAACAACTATGCAAATCACTTCGGGACCCTAAAACAGTGAGTAATAGTCCACGAAACATGTCAGAATTGGCCAAAACTGTGAGTGTTGATGACGGACACATAAACGCACCCCGGGGTTGATCAATCGTAGAAATTGCTCTGGGTCCCCAAAACGCTGAGTAATAGTGCACGGAACGGAGTAGAATCGGTTGAATATGTGATTGTTGATGACCGACACGTAAACGCACCCCGGGGTTCGTCAATCGTGGAAATGAGTCCGAGACCACAAAATAGAGTAATAGTCCAACAAACAGGCGAGAATCGGCCCAAACTGTGGTTGTTGATGACCGATACGTAAGCGCACCTTGGAGTTCGATAACCATGCAAATCGCTTTGGGACCCCAAAAAGGTTATTAATAGTCCATGAAACGGGCCAGAATCGGCCAAATCTGGGAGTGTTGATGACCAACACATAAGCACGCCTTGGAGTTCGACAACCATGGGAATCGCTTTGGGACCCCAAAACGGTGATTAATAGTCCTAAAACAGGTTAGAATTGGCCAAAACTGTGAGTGTTGACGACGGACACATAAACGCACCCCGGGATTCATCAATCGTGGAAATCGCTCTGGGTCCCCAAAATGCTGAGTAATAGTGCACGAAACGGACTAGAATCGGTCGAATATGCGAGTGTTGATGACCGACACGTAAACGCACCCCGGGGTTCGTCAATCGTGGAAATGACTCCGAGACACCAAAATAGAGTAATATTCCAAGAAACGGGCCAGAATCGGCCCAAATTGTGATTTTTGATGACCGACACGTAAGCGCACCTTGGAGTTCGACAACCATGGAAATCGCTTTGGGACCCCAAAACGATGAGTAATAGTCCATGAAACGGGCCAAAATTGGCCAAAACTGCGAGTGTTGATGACCAACACGTAAGCACATCTTGGGGTTCAACAACTATGGAAAATTGCTTAGGGACCCCAAAACGGTGAGTAATAGTCCCCAAACAGGTCAGAATTGGACAAAACTATGATTGTTGACGACGGACACATAAACACGCCCCGGGGTTCATAAATCGTGGAAATCGCTCTGGGTCCCCAAAACGATGTGTAATAATGCACGAAACGTACTAGAATCGGCCGAATATGTGAGTGTTGATGACCGACACGTAAACTCACCCCGGGGTTCGTCAATCGTGGAAATGACACCGAGACCCCAAAATAGAGTAATAGTCCAAGAAACGGGCCAGAATCGGCCCAAACTGTGATTGTTGATGACCGACACGTAAGCGCGCCTTGGAGTTCGACAACCATGGAAATTGCTTTGGGACAGCAAAACGATGAGTAATAGTCCATGAAACGGGCCAGAATCAGCCAAAACTGCGAGTGTTGATGACCAACACGTAAGCACACCTTAGGGTTCAACAACTATGGAACTCACTTCGGGGCCCCAAAATGGTGAGTAATAGTCCACATAACAGGTCAGAATTGGACAAAAATGCGAGTGTTGACGACGAATACATAAACTTACCCCGGGGTTCCCAATCGTGGAAATTGCTCTAGGTCCCCAAAACACTGAGTATTAGTGCACGAAATGGACTAGAATTGGCCAAATATGTGAGTGTTGATGACAACACGTAAGCGCACCCCGGGGTTCGTCAATCGTGGAAATGACTCCAAGACCCCAAAATAGAGTAATAGTCCAAGAAACGGGCCAGAATCAGCCCAAACTGTGATTGTTGATGACCGACACGTAAGCACATCTTGGGGTTCAACAACTTTGGAAATCGCTTCGGGACCCTAAAACGGTGAGTACTAGTCCACGAAACAGGTTAGAATTGGCCAAAACTGTGAGTGTTGATGACGAACACATAAACGCACCCCGGGGTTGATCAATCGTGGAAATTGCTCTGGGTCCCCAAAACACTGAGTAATAGTGCACGGAACGGACTAGAATCTGCCGAATATGTGAGTGTTGATGACCGACACGTAAACGCACCTCGGGGTTCGTCAATCATGGAAATGAGTCCGAGACCCCAAAATAGAGTAATAGTCCAAGAAACGGGCCAGAATCGGCCCAAACTGTGGTTGTTGATGACCGAACCGTAAGCGCACCTTGGAGTTCGACAACCATGGAAATCGCTTTGGGACCCCAAAACGGTGAGTAATAGTCCACGAAATGGGCCAGAATCGGCCAAAACTGGGAGTGTTGATGACCAACACGTAAGCACACCTTGGGGTTCAACAACAATGGAAATCGCTTCGGGACCCCAAAACGGTGATTACTAGTCCATGAAATGGGCCAGAATCGGCCAAAACTGGGAGTGTTGATGACCAACACGTAAGCACACCTTGGGGTTCAACAACAATGGAAATCGCTTCGGGACCCCAAAACGGTGAGTAATAGTCCATGAAACAGGTTAGAATTGGCCAAAACTGTGAGTATTGACGACAGACACATAAACGCACCCCGGGATTCGTCAATCATGGAAATCGCTCTTGGTCCCCAAAATGCTGAGTAATAGTGCACGAAACGGACTAGAATCGGCCGAATATGCGAGTGTTGATGACCGACACGTAAACGCACCTCGGGGTTCGTCAATCGTGGAAATAACTCCGAGACACCAAAATAGAGTAATAGTCCAAGAAAAAGGCCAAAATTGGCCGAAATTGTGATTGTTGATGACCGACACGTAAGCGCACCTTGGAGTTTGACAACCATGGAAATCGCTTTGGGACCCCAAAACGGAAAGTTATAGTCCATGAAACGGGCCAGAATCGGCCAAAACTGGGAGTGTTGATGACCAACTCGTAAACACAACTTGGGGTTCAACAACTATGGAAATCGCTTCAGGACCCCAAAACGGTGAGTAATAGTCCACGAAACAGGTCAGAATTGAACAAAACTATGAGTGTTGACGACGAACACATAAACACACCCCGGGGTTCATCAATCGTGGAAATTGTTTTTCGCTCTGGGTCCCCAAAATGCTGAGTAATAGTGCACGAAACGGAGTAGAATCGGCTGAATATGTGAGTGTTGATGACCGACACGTAAACGCACCCCGGGGTTCATCAATTGTGGAAATCAGTCCGAGACCCCAAAATAGAGTTATAGTCCAAGAAACGGGCCAGAATCGGCCCAAACTATGGTTGTTGATCACCGACACGTAAGCGCACCTTGGAGTTCAACAACTACGGAAATCGCTTCGGGACCCAAAAACGGTGAGTAATAGTCCATGAAACAGGTCAGATTTGAACAAAACTATGAGCGTTGACGACAGACACGTAAACGCACCCCCGGGTTCATCAATTGTGGAAATCGTCCTGGGTCCCCAAAATGCTGAGTAATAGTGCATGAAACGAACTAGAATCGGCCGAATATGTAAGTGTTGATGACCGACACGTAAACGCACCCTGGGGTTCGTCAATCGTGGAAATGACTCCAAGACCCCAAAATAGAGTAATAGTCCGAGAAACGGGCCAGAATTGGCCCAAACTGTGATTGTTGATGACCGACACATAAGCGCACCTGGGAGTATGACAACCATGGAACTCGCTTTGGGTCCCCAAAACGGTGAGTAATAGTCCATGAAACGGGCCAGAATCAGCCAAAACTGCGTGTGTTGATGACCAAGACGTAAAAGCACCTTGGGGTTCAACAACTATGGAAATCGCTTCGGGGCCCCAAAACGGTGAGTAATAGTCCACCAAACAGGTCAGATTTGGCCAAAACTGTGAGTGTTGACTACGGACACATAAACGCACCCCGGGGTTCATCAATCGTGGAAATCGCACTGGGTCCCCAAAACGCTGAGTAATAGTGCACGAAACGGACTACAATCGGCCGAATATGTGAGTGTTGATGACCGACACGTATACGCACCCCGGGGTTCGTCAATCGTGGAAATGACTCTAAGACCCCAAAATAGAGTAATAGTCCAAGAAACGGGCCAGAATCGGCCAAAACTGTGATTGTTGACGATCGACACGTAAGGGCACCTTGGAGTTCCACAACCATGGAAATAGCTTTGGGACCCCAATACGATGAGTAATAGTCCATGAAACGGGCCAGCATCTTGGGGTTCAACAACTATGCAAATCGCTTCGGGACCGTAAAACGGTGAGTAATAGTCCACGAAATAGGTCAGAATTGGCCGAAACTGTGAGTGTTGATGACGGACACATAAACGCACCCCGGGGTTGATCAATCGTAGAAATTGCTCTGGGTCCCCAAAACGCTGAGTAATAGTGCACGGAACGGACTAGAATCGGCTGAATATGTGAGTGTTGACGACCGAAACGTAAACGCACCTCGGGGTTCGTCAATCGTGGAAATGAGTCCGAGACCACAAAATAGAGTAATAGTCCAAGAAACGGGCTAGAATCGGCCCAAACTGTGGTTGTTGATGACCGATACGTAAGCGCACCTTGGAGTTCGACAACCATGGGAATCGCTTTGGGACCCCAAAACGGTGAGTAATAGTCCATGAAATGGGCCAGAATCGGCCAAATCTGGGAGTGTTGATGACCAACACGTAAGCA
>CAJFDF010000776.1:46432-59803 GCA_904067115.1 Aegilops sharonensis
GATGGGGTTTATATCATATTGCATGAGTTTATCCCTCTACATCATGTCATCTTGCTTAAAGCGTTACTCCGTTCTTATGAACTTAATACTCTAGATGCATGCTGGATAGTGGTCGATGTGTGGAGTAATAGTAGTAGATGCAGGCAGGAGTCGGTCTACTTGTGTCGGACATGATGCCTATATACATGATCATACCTAGATATTCTCATAACTATGCTCAATTCTGTCAATTGCTCAACAGTAATTTGTTCACCCACCGTAATACTTATGCTCTCGAGAGAAGTCACTGGTGAAACCTATGGCCCCCGGGTCTATTTTCCATCATATTAATCTTCCAACACTTAGCTATTTTTATTGCCTTTTATTTTACTTTGCATCTTCATCATAAAAATACCAAAGATATTATCTTATCATATCTATCAGATCTCACTCTCGTAAGTGACCATGAAGGGATTGACAACCCCTTATTGCATTGGTTGCGAGGATTTATTTGTTTGTGTAGGTGCGAGGGACTCGTGCGTGGTCTCCTACTGGATTGATACCTTCGTTCTCAAAAACTGAGGGAAATACTTACACTGCTTTACTGCATCACCCTTTCCTCTTCAAGGGAAAACCAACGCAGTGCTCAAGAGGTAGCATACGTCTTCAAGGTAGACTTCCGAACCTTCACAGAGTTCGTTCACTGGCAGTCCACAATGACTCTTGGATGCTCAGAACGCGACGCCTAACCAGCTGGAGGATTCACAGTCCTCAAGTGTAACAAGTCTTCAGATCACGCAGACAGAAAGACTTCAGTGATGCCTAACACTCTTTGGCTCTGTGTGTTTCGGTCTTTGTCCTCGCAAGGATCTCTCTCTCAAAGGCTTCGGAGGTGGGTTGCTCTCAAACGACAAAAGTCATGCACTAACTCTGAACATCCACCAATTTATGGTGTAGGGTGTGGGCTATTTATAGCCAGGAGGCAACCCGACCTGATTTGTCCGAAATGACCCTGGGTCACTAAGGAACTAACATGTGTCCAATGGTCAGATTTCAAACACACGCGGCAGCTTGACTTGGGCTACAAGTAAAGCTGACTTATCCAGCTCTGGATAAGATTTGCTCTCATTGTCTTCGCTCGAAGACATAGGATTTGGTTGAGCATCACATCAGTCACTCTGACTTTGTTCACTTGGACCCGCACTGTTCCTATGACTCAAATAAGCAGAAAAGGAAACTACTAAACAACTATTTCTTCACACTCCATAGTCTTCACGTGAACGTCTTCTCGAGTCATAATCTTCGTTGTGAATATCTTCACATACCACCATTATCTTCAATGTCTTCACACATTTTTAGGGGTCATCTCCAGTAGGTAAACCGAATCAATGAGGGACTACTACCTGTGTTATCCTGCAATTCTCACAAACACATTAGTCCCTCAACCAAGTTTGTCGTCAATACTCCAAAACCAACTAGGGGTGGCACTAGATGCACTTAC
This sequence comes from Aegilops sharonensis, assembly GCA_904067115.1. NCBI lineage: Eukaryota > Viridiplantae > Streptophyta > Magnoliopsida > Poales > Poaceae > Aegilops > Aegilops sharonensis. Next base: position 47,913 of record CAJFDF010000776.1, read on the forward strand.
AATCTCCCCCTTTCTGGTGATTGATGACAAATAGGTTGAAGTTTTCAACAGGGATAAAAGTATGTGAAATTGTAAGGGTTAAGGCATTGTCTTCATAAATAGTAAAAGGCTCCCCCTGAAGATGTGCATATCAGTAGTTTGCGTTTGAATGCAAATGCACATGGCAGGTTTTACTTCCTGGAGATCCTTTTCAACATATGATGACAATTCATCATGCATATAAAGATATAGCGAAGATAATGACATGCATAATGAAAAATGAACGTCTGCGAAATGACTTCATTCGGAATTTATCATGGCATCACACAGAAAAGCAGACAAAGTAGCAGACGGCCATCAAGTTTAAGTGTTACAACCCAAAGAACCAAATGTGTCAAAAACGAGAGTTGTAACCACTTCGCAAAAAATATAGCAACCATCCATATGGACCCGCTTGAAGACTATCAACTCATATGCTTCTCCCCCTTTTGTCAGTAAGGACCAAAAAGGTTTGAAGACATAGAGCATCTACTCGTTCCCATCAGGAGTAGATGAAGGTGCAGGGTCGACGTTGGAGTCCGGTGGTGCAGAGGGGCGTGGTGCAGTGTCGAGACACGGCGAAGTCATGGTTTGAGAGGTGGCATCGTCTTCTTCAGCAACGACTCTCGCAACAACAGTTGCAGCCGAAGATGAATACTCCGAGTCTTCTAAGGAAGGAGTAGGACGCAAGACTGCATTCCGTGGAGGCGTGGAATCAAATTTGTAGCGCTCAGTGAAGCCATCTTCACGAAGATCGTCTTTGGAGCTTAGCAATGTTAGACTCTTCCAGGACCTCCGACATGCTTCATGTGACACAAATGCGTTCTTGGTGGCAAGATTGCCAATGCGATTAACATCCACCAAGAGGCTCTGCATCTGACGCTTTAGCCAGTCATGGTGCCTATCCTGTTTCTGATGTAAGGCCATAAGAAGCTCTCGGTCATTGAGTACATGAGATTGCTTGCGAGGCCTTTGAGCAATGGTGCTTTCAGTGGCTTCAGTGTTTGCACGATGAGGTGCACGTGTATTTCCAGCCAGAGGATAAGCAGGAGTGGCAGCATTTGGAACATGAACCCCTTCAATTGGTTGCATGAAGCTTTGGCGATCGACATTATGAAGATATATTGGCTCCTTGGCAGGCTCAGGGTAGATGGCTTCGACATACACATCAACCTCAGGCAAGAAGATAAGATGGTTGCGTGCAGAGGGTTGATAGTTGACAGAAGAGTGAAGCTTGATTAAGCGCATCACCCATGGAGCATAAAACTTCAGGCCAAATAGATCAACTCCAGATGCTGCAAGTTGTCTGATGAAGAAATCTTGAGCATTGAAGCTGATGCCATTGAGAATATAGAACACCAATGTCTTCACCGTGCCTTCAAGATTGGCTGTAGGAGAATGTCCTTTGACGGGCCATAGAGTTCGCCTTACAATGTGATAGATGGTACGGGGCAGATACTCGAGGTCTTCGACAAAGAATTCCTTAGGATATTCAGCATCTTGTGGCAGTGGCTTCATCATGCTGAGCATCTGACTCATGTTGGGCTCAGGCTTCTGAAATATGCTCTCCAAGGCATTCCTGTGTAGCTGACAGCCAGGTTCATAGAGCTCACCTGGAGTGGGCAGGGAAGTAAGATCAATGATACTTCAACTTTGGCTTCATGGTACACATCTCCTGTCATCCACTCAAGGACCCAAGTCTTTGGATCCCTGTTGTAGCCACGAATGTGAAGAGTGGCAAAGAATTGCAGCAGAAGCTCCTCATTCTAATGCTCTTTGTCAGTTACGAAAGGCAGAAGTCCAGCATCTCTGAAACAGTCTAGAGCTTCTTCCAAGCAGGGCAGACTAGCAATGGCTTCACAATCCAGACGCATGTGAGGAAAGATTTTCCCTTGATTGTATAAGACACATGAGTAATAACCACGCTGTTGATAGCTCCAGAAGCGGTCAGATGAGATTCTTGGCTTCGAGTATGGGTTCTTGGCACTGTCAAAGAATTTGTTGTGTGCCCTGAAGCTGTTTACGTTGAACGATCCTGGCGATGTTGCAGCACCGGGGAATCTTGGCAGTCTTGGCTTTGGCTTCTGGACCTGAGGCCTTTTCTCCACATGGTATTCAAATTGTGGTCCGAGAGTAGTGGGAGGAACCATGATGGGCCACCTAACTGTGACAAGTTCTCCATGATTATAGGCCTGCTCAATTGTGTGAGGCCTTGGGGCTGGAACAGTAGCTTCGGCATTGACAGTGGCTTCAGGTGCAATATTAGCTTCAGGCGCAACATTACCTTCAGGCGCCACAGTGTCTTCAGCCATGACAACATCATTGGCTTCAGCAGTGTTGTTTGTGGCTGCCTCAATGTTTTCATCCTCCTCTGCAGTGACAGGAGGGTCGGGCACTGACACGTTCTCCTCGAGAATGACTTCTTGAGTGACTGGGGGTGTGGCAACGCTTGCTTCTTCTTGACACGGTTCTTGATTTTCATCGGCTGAAGCAGCGAGAATGTCTTCAGCAGCTTTTGCTTTGGACTCAGAGACATTCGCAGTGGGAGTGGCTTCAGGGAACACTTGGTGTGCTACTGAACTTTGTTGCACTTCTCCCTCTGGAATGCTCGACATGGCGACCTGTGGCCTAGGTCCTTTGTGAAGCCTGCTGTAAGTGCATCTAGTGCCCCTTAGTGATTTTGGTGTATTGAAGACTTATAGGTTAAGAAACTAATGTGTTTATGAGTGTACACAGGTCTATAAGTCTGTGAGGAGTTTGATATTTACAGTGAAAGTCGACCCCTAAAAATGAAGTTCTTCGACTGAAGACTTTGATATTCTGAAGACTTTCTGAAGACTTTGAAAGTGAAGAAATTGGTGTGACCTTGAAGACTTCGTATTCATTTGAGGAACATGAAGCGTGAAGACTTTTGTTTTCGTAGTTTCGTTTTTCTCTTTCTTGAGTCATAGGAAACACCGTACTGTTAAAGGGGGTCGAGGAAATACTAAGGAAAAATTTCCATGTGATGCTCAACTCAAAATCCTACACCTACCAATCCCTTCGAGTGAAGCCTTTGGAAATCTCATACAGTTCAGTCGATTTCTTCAGTGACAGAGACGAAGTTCTTCTGGTCGCTGAGGAATTTGTTCTGACTGAGGAGTTAGGAATTCGCCAGTGCGGATTGCCTACACAGTGAGGAACATGATAGCCCTGAGGAATTTGAGATTCAAATTTCCGACCGTTGCTGTGCTGCGCGCCAGCTGTCCCAAAATATCTTATCCACCTAACGGTCATATCATTGAAGGGCATTTATGTCTTATCATGTCGGGCTGCTCCCTAGGCTATAAATAGCCGCCCCCTACAACCACTAGCTGGTTGGCTGCTCCGAGAGAAACTTGACACTTGTCATTTGAGAGCAACCCATCCTTCGAGGACTTTGAGCGAAAATCATCGAGTGAGGAAAAACCCAAAACACCAAACCCCAACAAACCCAAAGTGATTGAGCATCACTGAAGAGATTGATCCTGCGTGGATCCGACGCTTGTTACCTTTGAAGACTGTGCTTCTTCCAGACGGTTAGGCGTCATGGTCTAGAGCATCCAAGAGGAATTGTGGATCGCCGAGTGACCAAGTCTGTGAAGGTTTGGAAGTCGCCTGAAGACTTACCATGAGTGATTGGACGAGGTCTGTGTGACCTTAGTTCAAGGAGAATACGGTGAGGACTTGGTGTCCTGAGCTGCGTGCTCAGCGACTGGGTGTCCGGGACTGTGTGTCCTTGAGTTTAAATACTCAGCCGCTCCAACCAGACGTACAACTGAGACAGCAGTTGGAACTGGTCTACCAAATCATTGTCTTCACCAACCTTACTGGTTCTATCTCCTAAACCCTCTAATTTCCTTATTACTGTGTTGAGTGTTTGTTCATATCTGTGTTTGAAGACTTTGACTGAAGACTTTCTCAATTTCCTCAGTTCAATTTCTTCAGTCTGTTTGTCTTCATCTTGTGCTATCCTGTGTTTACGCTTTCTGTACTCTTTGATTGTCTTCATTTCATCATGATGACCATGCCCGCATTCTCTTATGCTTACTTCTGAGTACTTATTCTGCTGCAAGTAGTTCTTCGCTAAGGAATTTCCTCACCGGCAAATTCCTCAGTGAAGAATTCATAAAAATCGCCTATTCACCCCCCTCTAGTCGATATAACGCACTTTCACCTGCGGAAAGCTGGCGACGCTTGTGGTGATGGAGTTGTCTGCACCATGTAATTGTCGTTGTCAAGCACCAGAGAGGTGACTTGAGGTGGTGGAGTTCTTGGGGTTTCATCTTGAATGGGGGAGTCTTGAGGGCGATCGGCCCACAAATCATCCTGAGCAATTGGCGTCAAGGGACGACCAATGCTGATGAGTTCGTTGTTCGTAAGAATAGGCGATGATACCGGTTGGTGCTCGATTTGAGGAAGGACTTCATCATCATCTACATTGTCTTCACGACCAATGTATTCAGCTGTGATGGGGTCAACAACTGGAACTTCTTCATCATCATGAGCCTCTGTGGAAGCAGGTTCGAGTACGACCATACAACGCTCTTGGTTGGTGGAGGAAGGACGAGCAACTGAGATGGGCTTGACAACAAGTGGCTTTGTGGCAGCAGCACACTCTTTCTGCGAAGACTTTGTCTTCAGCTTCTTTGTTGATGGAGCACCATTAGAGGCATTCTTGTGCTTGCTCTTCTTGGCTTCGGCCTCGGCTTCCCTTGTTTTCTTTCGTTTTGAAGCTGCTGAGGGGATCTTAGGCTTCGAGCCTGTCATGCTGGCAGGGAAGACAATGCGAGGTGCTTCCAGCCTTGACGCTTCAGCTTGGGCCACAACAGGCTTCTTTTTTCTGTTTGGCAGCCATCTTGGGGTCGATGCCTAGACGCCCAAGTGCCTTGCGCTTCTCAGCATCATTGTGGGCTTGAACACATTTCTGAGCAAAATACTTCATGCACTCTCTTGAACCTTTTGCATCTTCACGTTTCTTGTGATACTCTTCCTTGAGGTCATGCAACATATGCTTGAAGCTTTGAACATCAGACACGATGAGCTTGGCCATGTGCTTCTTGAATTGAGCCTTTTCATAATCAATTTTGTTCTTCAGCTCGACGATCTTCTGAGCCAGAGCCAGCTCATTAGCAATGGCTCCATGGAAGGTGATGTTGATGTCAACTGGCAGCTGGAGATCATCAATGCTGAGGCTCGGGTTGTCAAACCACTCATCGATGAAGTTGTTTAGAATATCCACATCAAAGAGGGGTAGATCATTGAAGATCTCTGCCTCTTGCTTGCTCTTGATCAGCAGCTCAAGGGAATCATCACCAAGATCTTCGTCGCTTGACAGCTCGATGGTTTCATCTTTGTTCCTCAGAACGGCAGCTGGGGTCAGTTCTTGCCCAGAGCTCTTGATGGGATTCTTCTTCTTGGGCTTCTCAGTCTTCTGGGAGACACGAGAAAGATCTTCAGATTGCATATTGGATCCAGGAGGAGCACTTGCCAATGGCTTCGCACGTGAAGTACTTGGTGCAGTAGAGGGCTTTGAAGCCTTTGTTTTCTTTTGCTTCTGTGGCTTAGGCGGAGCTGGCACTTCATCAGAGTCTGCGTCATCAGCTGAGTGCTCCACGGCAGCCCCCTGAACAGCAATGTGAGTGAGAAGACCTTCGAGATTATAGAAGGGTCTGATGACATTTGGTTCAGCATCACATTGTTTAGCTCGAACTGTTGAAGCTCTTCTTGCATAGCTTGAATCCATTCAGGTTCCATGAAGGCTTCAACAACTTTCTTGGTTCAGATATTGAGACAAATGCAAAGTGCCCACAGAAATTTGCTAGCTGTGTTGCTCTTGAATGAGTGAGTGGACCAGGTGCATTGATGCTATCAATTATCTTCTCAATCTGTACTTCATTTGCAACATGAGGATGAACTGGACGGAGATTTCGCTCTGGCTGATCATTGTCTTCATCTTGAGCATTGGCTTCAGGCTGAGCATTATCTTTAGTTTGACTTGGTGCAATGATGATTTCCTCTTCAGCCTGAGCTTCTGATGGTATGATCTCTCTAGTTCCCATAAGCTTGATCGATTCACTAGGTGGAACTTCATCTAGCACATTTGGCAGGTGCTCTCTTTGCGAGCCGTTAGTCTCATCGAACCGCACATCCACAGTTTCAACCACTTTATAGTGAAAGAGGTTGAATACTCTGTAGGAGTGCGAATCCTTTCCGTAACCAAGCATAAAACCTTCATGTGCTTTCGATGCAAATTTTGAAGTGTGATGTGGATCCTTGATCCAACACCTAGCATCAAATACTCTGAAATAACTGACATTTGGCTTCTTACCAGTTAGTAGCTCATAGGATGTCTTCTTCAAAAGCTTATGGAGATAAACACGATTGATGACGTGGCATGCAGTGTCAATAGCTTCAGGCTATAACTTCCTTGGAGTCTTGTACTCATCAAGCATCGTTCGAGCCATCTCAATGAGTGTCCTGTTCTTGCACTCCACGATGCCATTCTGCCGAGGTGTGTATGGAGCAGAGAACTCATGAGTGATGCCCAATGTATCAAGATAAGTGTCGAGGCCGATATTATTGAATTCTGTGTCGTTGTCACTTCTGATGTGCTTTTTCTTGATGCCATAGTTCGTCATGGCACGATTGGCGAAGCATCTGAAGACATCCTGCACTTCATTCTTGTAGAGGATTATATGCAACCATGTATATCTCGAGTAATCATCAACAATGACAAAACCACAGAGGCAAGCAGTGGTAATAAGAGTAGAGTAGTGAGTAGGGCCAAATAGGTCCATGTGAAGCAGCTCGAAGGGTTGAGATGTCGTCATGATTGTCTTCGAGGGATGCTTGGCCCTTGTCATCTTTCCAGCTTCGCAGGCACCACACAGATGATCCTTCTTGAACTTGACGCCCTCGATGCCTACGACATGTTTCTTCCTCACGAGTGTGTGCAACTTCCTCATGCCCGCATGCCCTAGCCTACGATGCCAGAGCTAGCACTCTGAAGCTTTTGCTAGAAGACATACGACCAAATGTGGTCCTGCTGAGAAATCTACCATGTACAAATCATCTTTCTGATACCCTTCAAAGACTAGAGACTTGTCAGATTCCATTAGAACAAGGCAATGATATTTTCCAAATATCACAATCATGTTCAAATCACAAAGCATTGAGACAGACATTAAGTTGAAACCAAGGGATTCAACAAGCATCACTTTATCCATGTGCTGATCCTTTGAGGTTGCAACTCTACCTAGGCCCAATACCTTGCTTTTACCAGTGTCAGCGAATGTAATGTGACTCTTGTCAGATGGACGTAAGGTTGAGTCCATGAGAAGACTTCAATCACCAGTCATGTGATTAGTGCATCCACTGTCCATAATCCATTCTCAAGCATGTGGTGTCATACCCTACAGTGCGGTTAGGGGGATAGGCTTCACCAAGGGTATTGTGAAGCATAAACATTTGACGAACAAGCGGATTATCAAAGCTCAGATCCAGATTAGGACTAATAGGATGATTGGCAATTGATTCAGGAACAAAATACATAGTAAGACCAGTTGGGCATTTTATCTTGCGCCCCACAAGATGTTAAGGTCCCCAGCATAAGCATCAGACGCCTTTGATTTCCGGCTGGAGACCTTTCCCTGCAAAAGAGAGTTAAGTTTTCTTAACCACCCACATTTTCAGGGGTGGCTTCGAAGCAATGAGTCTAAGTGCAGCATCTGAGAACGTCGGCTTTGGAGCCCTAGCAAATAGCCTTGCAGGAGGTGAATAATATGAAGGAAATATGCCCTAGAGGCAATAATAAAGTTATTATTTATTTCCTTATATCATGATAAATGTTTATTATTCATGCTAGAATTGTATTAACCGGAAACATAATACATGTGTGAATACATAGACAAACATAGTGTCACTAGTATGCCTCTACTTGACTAGCTCGTTTATCAAAGATGGTTATGTTTCCTAGCCATGGACAAAAGAGTTGTCATTTGATTAACGGGATCACATCATTAGGAGAATGATGTGATTGACTTGACCCATTCCGTTAGCCTAGCACTTGATCGTTTAGTACGTTGCTATTGCTTTCTTCATAACTTATACAAAGTTCCTACAACTATGAGATTATGCAACTCCCGTTTACCGGAGGAACACTTTGTGTGCTACCAAACGTCACAACGTAACTGGGTGATTATAAAGGTGCTCTACAGGTGTCTCCGAAGGTACATGTTGGGTTGGCGTATTTCGAGATTAGGATTTGTCACTCCGATTGTCGGAGAGGTATCTCTGGGCCCTCTCGGTAATGCACATCACTTAAGCCTTGCAAACATTGCAACTAATGAGTTAGTTGCGGGATGATGTATTACGGAACGAGTAAAGAGACTTGCCGGTAATGAGATTGAACTAGGTATTGGATACCGACGATCGAATCTCGGGCAAGTAACATATCGATGACAAAGGGAACAACGTATGTTGTTATGCGGTTTGACAGATAAAGATCTTCGTAGAATATGTAGGAGCCAATATAAACATCCAGGTTCCACTATTGGTTATTGACCGGAAACAGTTCTAAGTCATGTCTACATAGTTCTCGAACCCGTAGGGTCCGCACGCTTAACGTTACGATGACAGTTTTATTATGAGTTTATGAGTTTTGATGTACCGAAGGAGTTCGGAGTCCCGGATGAGATCGGGGACATGACGATGAGTCTCGAAATGGTCGAGACGTAAAGATCGATATATTGGACGACTATATTCGGACATCGGAAAGGTTCCGAGTGATTCGGGTATGTTTCGGAGTACCGGGGAGTTACGGGAATACGGGGAAGAGTAATGGGCCTTAATGGGCCTTAGTGGGAAGGAGCCAGGAGGTGGCGCGCGCCCCTCCCAAGCCCAGTCCGAATTGGACAAGGGGTTTGGGGCGTGGCCCCCCTCTTCCTTCCTTCTCCACTTCCCTCCTTTCCCCCCTTCTCCTAGTTGGACTAGGAAAGAAGGAGTCCTACTCCCGGTGGGAGTAGGACTCCCCTTGGCGCGCCCTCCTCCTAGGGCCGGCCTCCTCCTCCCTTGCTCCTTTATATACGGGGGCAGGGGGGCACCCCATGGGACACAAGTTGATCAACGGATCGTTCCTTCGCCGTGTGCGGTGCCCCCTCCACCATATTCCACCTCGGTCATATCGTCGCGGAGTTTAGGCGAAGCCCTGCGCCGATAGAGCATCATCATCGTCACCACGCCGTCGTGCTGACGGAACTCATCCCCGACACTTTGCTGGATCGGAGTCCGGGGATCGTCATCGAGCTGAACGTGTGCTGAACACGGAGGTGCCGTACGTTCGGTACTTGGATCGGTCGGATCGTGAAGACGTACGACTACATCAACCGCGTTGTCATAACGCTTCCGCTTTCGGTCTACAAGGGTACGTGGACACACTCTCCCCTCTCATTGCTATGCATCACCATGATCTTGCGTGTGCGTAGGAAATTTTTGAAATTACTACGTTCCCCAACAGTGGCATCCGAGCCAGGTTTTATGCGTTGATGTTATATGCACGAGTAGAACACTAGTGAGTTGTGGGCGATACAAGTCATACTGCTTACCAGCATGTCATACTTTGGTTCGGCGGTATTGTGAGATGAAGCGGCCCGGACCGACATTACGCGTACACTTACGCGAGACTGGTTTCACCGCTGCGAGCACCCGTTGCTTAAAGGTGACTGGCGGGTGTCTGTCTCTCTCACTTTAGTTGAACCGAGTGTGGCTACGCCCGGTCCTTGCGAAGGTTAAAACAGCACCAACTTGACAAACTATCGTTGTGGTTTTGATGCGTAGGTAAGAACGGTTCTTGCTCAGCCCGTAGCAGCCACGTAAAACTTGCAACAACAAAGTAGAGGACGTCTAACTTGTTTTTGCAGGGCATGTTGTGATGTGATATGGTCAAGACGTGATGCTATATTTTATTGTATGGGATGATCATGTTTTGTAACCGAGTTATCGGCAACTGGCAGGAGCCATATGGTTGTCGCTTTATTGTATGAAATGCAAACGCCATGTAATTGCTTTACTTTATCACTAAGCGGTAGCGATAGTCGTAGAAGCAATAGTTGGCGAGACGACAACGATGCTACAATGGAGATCAAGGTGTCGCGCCGGTGACGATGGTGATCACGACGGTGCTTCGGAGATGGAGATCACAAGCACAAGATGATGATGGCCATATCATATCACTTATATTGATTGCATGTGATGTTTATCCTTTATGCATCTTATCTTGCTTTGATTGACGGTAGCATTTTAAGATGATCTCTCACTAAAAATTATCAAGAAGTGTTCTCCCTGAGTATGCACCGTTGCCAAAATTCGTCGTGCCCAGACACCACGCGATGATCGGGTGTGATGAGCTCTACGTCCATCTACAACGGGTGCAAGCCAGTTTTGCACACGCAGAATACTCAGGTTAAACTTGATGAGCCTAGCATATGCGGATATGGCCTCGGAACACGGAGACCGAAAGGTCGAGCGTGAATCATATAGTAGATATGATCAACATAGTGATGTTCACCATTGAAAACTACTCCATCTCACGTGATGATCGGTTATGGTTTAGTTGATTTGGATCACGTGATCACTTAGATGACTAGAGGGATGTCTATCTGAGTGGGAGTTCTTAAGTAATACGATTAATTGAACTTTAAATTATCATGAACTTAGTCCTGGTAGTATTTTGCAAATTATGTTGTAGATCAATAGCTCGCGTTGTTGCTTTCATATGTTTGTTTTGATATGTTCCTAGAGAAACTGTGTTGAAAAATGTTAGTAGCAATGATGCGGATTGGATTCGTGATCTGAGGTTTATCCTCATTGCTGCACAGAAGAATTATGTCCTTGATGCACCGCTAGGTGACAGACCTATTGCAGGAGCAGATGCAGACGTTATGAACGTTTGGCTAGCTCAATATGATGACTACTTGATAGTTTAGTGCACCATGCTTAACGGCTTAGAATCGGGACTTCAAAGACGTTTTGAACGTCATGGACCATATGAGATGTTCCAGGAGTTGAAGTTAATATTTCAAGCAAATACCCAAGTTGAGAGATATAAAGTCTCCAACAAGTTCTATAGCTAAAAGATGGAGGAGAATCGCTCAACTAGTGAGCATGTGCTCAGATTGTCTGGGTACTACAATCGCTTGAATCAAGTGGGAGTTAATCTTCCAGATAAGATAGTGATTGACAGAATTCTCTAGTCACCATCACATAGTTAGTAGAACTTCGTGATGAACTATAGTATGCAAGGGATGACGAAAACGACTCCCGAGCTTTTCATGATGATGAAATCGATGAAGGTAGAAATCAAGAAAGAGCATCAAGTGTTGATGGTTGGCAAGATCACTAGTTTCAAGAAAAGGGCAAAGGGAAAAAGGGGAACTTCAAGAAGAACAGCAAGCAAGTTGCCGCTCAAGTGAAGAAGCCCAAGTCTGGACCTAAGCCTGAGACTGAGTGCTTCTACTGCAAATGGACTAGTCACTGGAAGCGGAACTACCCCAAGTGATTGGCGGATAAGAAGGATGGCAAAGTGAACATAAGTATATTTGATATACATGTTACTGATGTGTACTTTACTAGTGTTTATAGTAGCCCCTGAGTATTTGATAGTCGTTCGGTTGCTAAGATTAGTAACTCGAAACAGGAGTTACAGAATAAACAGAGACTAGTTGAAGGGGAAGTGACGATGAGTGTTGGAAGTAGTTCCAAGATTGATATGATCATCATCACACACTCCCTATACTTTCGGGATTAGTGTTAAATCTAAATAAATGTTATTTGGCTTTTGCGTTGAGCATAAATAT
>CAJFDF010000778.1:0-12146 GCA_904067115.1 Aegilops sharonensis
AGCTCCGAAGCTGGGTAAACTGCTCGTGTGCTTCGCCTCGATCTGCTCTTCGTGCGATCTCCGCCCCCCGCCGAACCGAAAGGGACTCGGTCCGCCGGTCCCATAGGTGTTCGTGGGTCAGATCAGCTTCCCCGACAGCTAGTTCAACTCTAGTGTAAAATTATTTTACTAGGCTATAGAGCTACTTCAACTCTAGTGTAAAATTATTTGAACTAACTTATAGAGCTAGATCAACTCTAGTATAAAATTATTTGTACTAGGCTATAGAGCTAGTTCAACTCTAGTGTAAAATTATTTGAACTTTCTTATAGAGTTGATTCAACTCTAGTGTAGAATTATTTGTACTTGGCTATAGAGCTAGTTCAACACTAGTCTAAAATTATTTTAACTAGCTTATAGAGCTAGATCAACTCTAGTGAAAACATATTTGTACTAGGCAACAGAGATAGTTAAACTCTAGTGTAAAATTATTTGAACTAGCTTATAGAGCTAGTTCAACTCTAGTGTAAAATTATTTGTACGAGGCTATAAAGCTAGTTAACCTCTAGTGTAAAATTATTTGAAGTAGCTTATAGAGCTAGTTCAACTCTAGTGTAAAATTATTTAAACTAGCTTATAGAGCTAGTTCAACTCTAGTGTAAAATTATTTGAACTAACTTATATAGCTAGGTCAACTCTAGTATAAAATTATTTGTACTAGGCTATAGAGCTAGTTCAACTCTACTGTAAAATTATTTGAACTTGCTTATAGAGCTGGTTCAACTCTAGTGTAGAATTATTCGTACTTGGCTATAGAGCTAGTTCAACTCTAGTCTAAAATTATTTTAACTAGCTTATAGAGCTAGATCAACTCTAGTAAAAACATATTTGTACTAGGCAATAGAGATAGTTAAACTCTAGTGTAAAATCATTTGAACTAGCTTATAGAGCTAGTTCAANTAGGAATCTACAAAAATGAAGAAATGAGATCAGTAACTTACGGTAGAAAAAAAGGTTAATAAAGCAGCAAAACTTAGAAGAGCAACAAACAAGGGTCGAAGGCTATGCAATAATTAATCCGGCTGCATGGCCAATAATTTTTAACATTTTTTAGTGGTCATATCAACTAGTCAGATTTCACTAATGTAGCACTAACTTGCACTACATGTGCATCTCTACGGAAGAAAAACTGTAGTTCATTAGTTTTTTAACCACAGATTTGTTGATAGCATTGAACATGCACCCATAAGTAGATATCATTTCATATTGCAAGACATATTTCAGTTATAATTTAAACACTAAAATACATATATAATTGATATCAAATAAACTTATGTGACTAGTCCTTGATAACATGAGTGAATCTTGTGTGATATGTTCGCAAAACCAAGACTAGTAAGGTTTGGGAAGCATCACACATCTGAAGCTGAAAGTAGATATTAGCATATTAAACTAACTCACCTCATTCCACAATTAAGTTTCATCATGTCAATTGAAATAGTGTTTTATAGGAAGCAAGCTAATGTAATTTGCACACATAGTATTTGATGAATTGTTTTACCGAATCTAGCTGTAACGAGTCATGTCTCGCAGAAGCAGTATGATGTAGTGATAGAACTACAGTTACAAATTACATTATAAAAATTCCTATCTAGCACTAGTGATCTTCCATGTTTTAGTGCCAAGAATATTGACATGGAACCAATGGTGGTGCTAGGATTTATAAGCTGTGATTTCAAAGCTATAAATTTAAATTACACATTCACGTACTACACTTAAATGTAGAAAAATACAAGCGACAAACCTGAACCATGTGTTGTCCTTTGACGTCACAGTCAGCACGTAACGTCGTCACTACCTAAAACAATCCAGTTTCTGTAATCTGAAGATACAACATATGTATTGATAATTTAGAAGACCAGAAAACAATATTTCAAATGTATGTATACTGACATTAAATTTTCTCCATAGACAAACTATGATCTCCATAAGCCAATACCATGGTTAGAATGGAGAAGTCAACAGTTACTCTGAATTTGAACTCTCTCAAGATAATCTAAAATACTGAGAAACTGATGCACTTTGGTACTGCCAATATATTTAATTAATAGATAAACTTTGTCAAGCGAGATGGTTCAGGGTTTCCATTAAAAGATTACTGTCAATATTGGAAGCTACTTTTTCAACAGTGATTAGTTTTTCTGATGAAAAATTGCTGGAAACTTTTTTTGGGGCCAAAAAATTGCTGGAAACTTGAATACTGCATAGTCAGTTTCATACATGTACATGCATCTAACTTTTCCTACTTGGTTGACCAACTATACTAGTAAAAAATTAATAGCTGCAACTACAGCTAGTAATATCCGTATAACTTATAGCTGCTGCATATTGCATTGTATTGTAGGAATATGGCTAAGTTCCTATCAACAAGTATAAATCAATAGAGATACGAGAAACACAAACCCATAGAGAGCCGCAAAAAACTATAGTAAATGTCAACCACTAATCATAGATGCATTAATGTGGCATTAGAAATATGAATCCATATCATCCTAGGCGACTGAGCTATGGTATTGGATTGGACGGGATGGGGCAGATGGCTAGCTGGCCGTACTGCACTACAAACCATCACTATGGAGCGGCTACACCACTTCTGTACATATCTCAGTCATCACGACACCCTTGTGCATATAGGAGTCGCCGCACCGCTACTGTGCATCTGGGCCGCAACCGAACCTCTGCTTTTTTGGCCCATCGAGTAGCCCACTGCCCCTGCGCTATTGACATCTGATCCAAATTCCTATCAAACAAGAGGTAAACAAAGTGACATTTATCTGAATTAATAAAGACAACTAGTAACAACCAGCACATGGAGATCTAGATAGGAAATTGAGAGAAGCAAGCCTGACTTTGCGCCATCCAGGTTCAGCCAAAGTAATAACAACCTGCACGCTGAGATCTAGGGAGGATCATAGGAGTACAGAGGAGAAGCTATATTTTGGCTGAACCTAGATGGTTCAAAGAAAGGCACAACCCAAAAGAAGCCCTGGAAATCTCACTAAGCATTCAGAACATGACATCAACCAAATTACATGACCNTTGCATTGCATTGTAGGAATATGGCTAAGTTCCTATCAACAAGTATAAATCAATAGAGATACGAGAAACACAAACCCATAGAGAGCCGCAAAAAACTATAGTAAATGTCAACCACTAATCATAGATGCATTAATGTGGCATTAGAAATATGAATCCATATCATCCTAGGCGACTGAGCTATGGTATTGGATTGGACGGGATGGGGCAGATGGCTAGCTGGCCGTACTGCACTACAAACCATCACTATGGAGCGGCTACACCACTTCTGTACATCTCTCAGTCATCACGACACCCTTGTGCATATAGGAGTCGCCGCACCGCTACTGTGCATCTAGGCCGCAACCGAACCTCTGCTTTTTTGGCCCATCGAGTAGCCCACTGCCCCTGCGCTATTGACATCTGATCCAAATTCCTATCAAACAAGAGGTAAACAAAGTGACATTTATCTGAATTAATAAAGACAACTAGTAACAACCAGCACATGGAGATCTAGATAGGAAATTGAGAGAAGCAAGCCTGACTTTGCGCCATCCAGGTTCAGCCAAAGTAATAACAACCTGCACGCTGAGATCTAGGGAGGATCATAGGAGTACAGAGGAGAAGCTATATTTTGGCTGAACCTAGATGGTTCAAAGAAAGGCACAACCCAAAAGAAGCCCTGGAAATCTCACTAAGCATTCAGAACATGACATCAACCAAATTACATGACCGTGGACAGTTCTGGCGGTACTGAATTCTTATTGATTTCTCATAACTGAACTACGATTAGCTGAAAAAGGAAGAAAAAATGTGCGTAAACTAAAGAAGCATATACCATCCTGGAGAGCCTCTTACTTTTCTTAGCGTTCTTCTAGTGGAGTAGATGTTGCCTCCCGGCGCAGCGCCGAATAACCTTCCCCTTCCCCACAGCATCTTTGACACCTTTGCGTACACACCAGAGAAGGAATTAAGAACGCCCAAGGCAACAAAGTCAAAGAGAAAACCTTGTGCGTCTTTGTTTTGTAGTCGTTCCCTGCGGTGACTATCGAAATGGAGCATGGGGAGCGGGGCTTCCAAGGAGAGTGCGACGGTGCCGGCGGTGGACATGGCCAGCGGCACCGTAACAGTTTCTTGTCCAGCCGTGATCTACATACCGTGGGAGGGAAACCTCATACCAAGGATCAAGTGGGGAAACCTGGATGCGGTGCTAAGACAACAGCGGCGCAGGGAAATCAGGTGAGAACAATGGAGGATTTCTGGCGGCGGTGGTGGATCAGGTGACATCGATGGAGGATTTGTGGTGGCGGCCCACAGTGAGATATTCTTTTTGGGGGAGGCCTGTATGGAGATAAGTTTGTGTTGCCCCGTTTTCCACATATTTGGCCGTGTGATGTGGAGAAGGTGAAGATAATCAAGAAGGAAGTGGGTAGAGGGAGGACGTTATCTATTCGTGGGGAGGTGGGAGACGTTGAGTCCACGGCCTGCCAACGCATATGCCATCTCCGTTGCCAAATATGTGTTGGTGTAGGCGGGTTTATCTTGTAGTGGTTCAACTCTAGTGTTAAAAAATTTGAACTACCTTATAGACGTTGTTCAACTCTAGTGTAAAATTATCTGTACTAGGTTATAGAGCTAGTTCAACTCTAGTGTAAAATTATTTGTACTAGGGTATAGAGCTAGTTCAACTCTAGTGTAATATTATTTGAACTAGCTTAAAGAGCTAGTTCAACTCTAGTGTAGAATTATTTGTACTAGGCTATAGAGGTAGTTCAACTCTAGTGTAAAATTATTTGAACTAACTTATAGAGCTAGTTCAACTCTAGTGTAGAATTATTTCTACTAGGCTATAGAGGTAGTTCAACTCTAGTGTAAAAAAAATGAACTAGCTTATAGACGTTGTTCAACTCTAGTGTAAAATTATCTGTACTAGGTTATAGAGCTAATTCAACTCTAGTGTAAAATTAGTTGTACTGGGCTATAGAACTAGTTCAATTCTAGTGTTAAAAAATTTGAACTAGCTTATAGACGTTGTTCAACTCTAGTGTAAAATTATCTGTACTAGGTTATAGAGCTAATTCAACTCTAGTGTAAAATTAGTTGTACTGGGCTATAGAACTAGTTCAATTCTAGTGTTAAAAAATTTGAACTAGCTTATAGACGTTGTTCAACTCTAGTGTAAAATTATCTGTACTAGGTTATAGAGCTAATTCAACTCTAGTGTAAAATTAGTTGTACTGGGCTATAGAACTAGTTCAATTCTAGTGTTAAAAAATTTGAACTAGCTTATAGACGTTGTTCAACTCTAGTGTAAAATTATCTGTACTAGGTTATAGAGCTAATTCAACTCTAGTGTAAAATTAGTTGTACTGGGCTATAGAACTAGTTCAATTCTAGTGTTAAAAAATTTGAACTAGCTTATAGACGTTGTTCAACTCTAGTGTAAAATTATCTGTACTAGGTTATAGAGCTAATTCAACTCTAGTGTAAAATTAGTTGTACTGGGCTATAGAACTAGTTCAATTCTAGTGTTAAAAAATTTGAACTAGCTTATAGACGTTGTTCAACTCTAGTGTAAAATTATCTGTACTAGGTTATAGAGCTAATTCAACTCTAGTGTAAAATTAGTTGTACTGGGCTATAGAACTAGTTCAATTCTAGTGTTAAAAAATTTGAACTAGCTTATAGACGTTGTTCAACTCTAGTGTAAAATTATCTGTACTAGGTTATAGAGCTAATTCAACTCTAGTGTAAAATTAGTTGTACTGGGCTATAGAACTAGTTCAATTCTAGTGTTAAAAAATTTGAACTAGCTTATAGACGTTGTTCAACTCTAGTGTAAAATTATCTGTACTAGGTTATAGAGCTAATTCAACTCTAGTGTAAAATTAGTTGTACTGGGCTATAGAACTAGTTCAATTCTAGTGTTAAAAAATTTGAACTAGCTTATAGACGTTGTTCAACTCTAGTGTAAAATTATCTGTACTAGGTTATAGAGCTAATTCAACTCTAGTGTAAAATTAGTTGTACTGGGCTATAGAACTAGTTCAATTCTAGTGTTAAAAAATTTGAACTAGCTTATAGACGTTGTTCAACTCTAGTGTAAAATTATCTGTACTAGGTTATAGAGCTAATTCAACTCTAGTGTAAAATTAGTTGTACTGGGCTATAGAACTAGTTCAATTCTAGTGTTAAAAAATTTGAACTAGCTTATAGACGTTGTTCAACTCTAGTGTAAAATTATCTGTACTAGGTTATAGAGCTAATTCAACTCTAGTGTAAAATTAGTTGTACTGGGCTATAGAACTAGTTCAATTCTAGTGTTAAAAAATTTGAACTAGCTTATAGACGTTGTTCAACTCTAGTGTAAAATTATCTGTACTAGGTTATAGAGCTAATTCAACTCTAGTGTAAAATTAGTTGTACTGGGCTATAGAACTAGTTCAATTCTAGTGTTAAAAAATTTGAACTAGCTTATAGACGTTGTTCAACTCTAGTGTAAAATTATCTGTACTAGGTTATAGAGCTAATTCAACTCTAGTGTAAAATTAGTTGTACTGGGCTATAGAACTAGTTCAATTCTAGTGTTAAAAAATTTGAACTAGCTTATAGACGTTGTTCAACTCTAGTGTAAAATTATCTGTACTAGGTTATAGAGCTAATTCAACTCTAGTGTAAAATTAGTTGTACTGGGCTATAGAACTAGTTCAATTCTAGTGTTAAAAAATTTGAACTAGCTTATAGACGTTGTTCAACTCTAGTGTAAAATTATCTGTACTAGGTTATAGAGCTAATTCAACTCTAGTGTAAAATTAGTTGTACTGGGCTATAGAACTAGTTCAATTCTAGTGTTAAAAAATTTGAACTAGCTTATAGACGTTGTTCAACTCTAGTGTAAAATTATCTGTACTAGGTTATAGAGCTAATTCAACTCTAGTGTAAAATTAGTTGTACTGGGCTATAGAACTAGTTCAATTCTAGTGTTAAAAAATTTGAACTAGCTTATAGACGTTGTTCAACTCTAGTGTAAAATTAAATGTACTAGGCTATAGAGCTAGTTCATCTCTAGTGTAGAATTCCATGTACTTGGATATAGAACTACTTCAACTCTTGTGTAAACTTATCTGAACTAGGTGTCGGGGAAGCTGATCGTGTCCCACGAACACCTATGGGACCTGGGTCCCTTGTGGTTCGGAGGGGAGCGGAGATTGCACAAACAGCGGATCGAGGCGATGCACACGAGCAGATTTACCCAGCTTCGGAGCTCTCCGGAGAGATAATACTCCTACTGCTGCTTTGTGGATTATCTTGTGTTCTTGCTAGGGAGCAATGAGAGCTACAAGACCTAGCCTGAGTGTGGTTTCGTATGAGTATGATCAACTAAGCCGGAGCTCGACCCCCCCCACCTCTCTACGTTGCACTTGGGCCTCCTTTTATAGGCACAAGGGGTCACCACATGTGGCAAGTAGACAAGGGTAAGATAGTAAAAACATTGGTTGGTACACCGCACTATACAGTGTACAGTAATCTATACCTAACTCTGACGGCAAGGGACAAGAGTCATCAATGCCCGTCTCAGTCGCCCGAACAGTGTAACAGGGACCGTCAAGTGCGCCTCCGTTTGCCACGATGGTAGCTTGTCAGCGCCGCTTATCGCTACTCCCCGCTGGCTGCACAGCCCGTCGACACGCGTGCTTGGGAGAGCCCCGTGGTGACACGTTGGCGGGTGAGCTGGAGCGGAGATGAAGAGAGGTCACTTGCCGCGGCGAGTACTTTGCCGCGGCAAGGTTCTTGTCGCGCTCGGGAACTTATCGCTCACCAAGCCTTCCCGGCAAGCTCCTCTTGCCGGGGCCTTGTTTCCTTCGCCCTGAGTGGCCTTCCCGACAAGCTCCTCTTGTCGGGGTCTTGATTACTTCGTTCTTGAATGGCTCCAAAGGAGCCGCTGAGGATCTTGGCGGTCATCAGGCCAGCCCTGCCGCGGGGTGCTACAACTGCCCGTGCACGAGTTCAGGATACTAGGGTACCCCTACTCTAGTACACCGACAGGAGCCCCCGGGCCTGGGCCACACACGGTGCCGAGCTCTGTTGGGCCAGGCCCAAAAACAGTGCACGGGCATGCGTGGTCTTGATTACGCCGTTATTCACCTTGGCCCCACCACGTCTCCCACGAACGTCACGCACCGGACGTGGCGTCGTGGGGGAGATCGTGGGGCTTTCTTTAATGGGAAAAATCAGAACGCCTGTCCCCTCCCCCCCTATATAAGCAGGGGGAACAGGGGCAGGGCACCCACTTGCCCTCGCTGTCACATCAGAAAACCCCCGTTGCTTCCCCCTTTCTTCTCGAGCCCAAAGAGATCGACGCTCCGCCCCCTCCATTGCCACCGGTGCCACCAATGCCATCGACCTCCTTCACCACTTCTCCCTATGGCTCCGAAGGCCGACAAGGGAAAAGGCGTGAAATCGGCCGAGGCGCAGCGGCTCGCGGCGCTGCGGAAGGAGCGGGCCCTCTTCGATCCCCTGCTCAACAGGAAGGAGCTGCGGGAACTGTACTATCTCTTCTGGTCGACGGAGACCCGGGCGCACCCGCGCACGATGGTCATCTCCGCCGCCACATCCGCTAAGGTCTCCATCGGGTACCCCTTCTTCGCGATTTTCTTCCACTGCGGGCTCTGCCCGCCCTTTTCTGAATTTTTCGGCGATGTCATGAACACATATGGCCTCCGCCTCCTTGACTTCACCCCCAACGCCATCCTCACCATGGCTATTTTCGCACACCTCTGCAGAAATTCGTCGGGGTCCATCCAAATGTCGCACTTTTCCGCCACTACTTCTCACCCCGCGTAGAGAGAGGAGAGCCGCTTGCCGGAGGAATTGCATGGACCTCTAGGATCGTCAAGAAGGAAGCGTATCTTGACGGAGAGTTGCGCAGCAAGTGGGAGGAGTGGAGAGCTGACTGGTGTTGAATTTTAGAGGAGGAGCCACAGCCCTTTACCGCCCTGCACCAGACCCCCATAGTTCGCGGCAATGACTGGAGCAACTTGGCGCCAGAGGACGACAAGTTGAAGATTGCTACGACTAGGATTTTGCGTCTCCGGCAAGCAGGGCTTACCGTAGGAGCAGTTGGCGCGGACTTCCTTCGCCGCCGCATTGCGCCCTTGCAGGAGAGAGGGAGGCCTGCTTGGGAATTCCAGAACGCAGCGGATATCATGAGGCTGCGCCCACGTCTGAATTGGAATTTCACTACCTTGGAGCTTGACGGCATGCTGCGGGAGTTGTTCAAGCCTGAAGTGGATAACCCCGGGTGGTGCATGTTACCGAGAGGAGTTGTGCCCTTGTGCAACAACTCGTCGCTCAATAGCATCCGCGCGATAATGCCGTTGTGCGATTCCCATGGAATCGTTCCAACTTGGCAGGAACCCGCCGACGACATCGTGCAGCAGTTCTTCGACAACTTGGTTGAAGTGCCGATCCGCGCCGACGAGCAGAGGCGGCTCACCCGCGACACCACTGAACAGGAGATGGCACGCATCGCCACGAGGTTGGAGGAGGCTACAGAGGCTGCTGCCGCCGGCATATTTGGGTTCACTGTCGAGGAAGCGGAGACGGCCGAGGCGGCAAGCCTTGCCGACCGGGAAGAGTTCGTCGGTGAGGAGGAGCAGCCCGAGCCTGACAACGAACCGATCGAGCCTGCCGGGGACGCCTCTCCTCCGCCGTCACGTAGCTTGCCGCAAGAGGGGCCCGCTGTGCCGCCAAGGAGACGCCTCCGCAAGACTGGAGAAGTGGCGGGGCGGCCTATGGTCCAACAGCCGCCTCGCCGCCCGACGCGCTCCACCGCGGCAAGCACTATTGCCGCGGGAGCGCCTCATTCCGCCACGGCGACGGGCGCAGGGTCTTCTGGAGTCGCGGCCCCTGCACCCGCCAAGCGTCAGAGGGAGTCTTCTCCCCCAATCCGTCGCGCCGGAGCAGAGTTTGATCTCCCCGCCCTCAGCTCCGAGGAAGAAGAGGAAGAGTAAGATCTTGTCGCTGCTACTTGTAATCTTCCAATTTATTGCTTTATCTTATATCTGACTAGTTGCACTCTGAATCTTCTTCTTCAGGGCGTTAGCTCAGAGGGCGCCGAAGAGGGCCAAGACGCCGGTAGTTGTCGTCTCAGATGACTCCCCTGTGCCGACGGGGGGCACGTCTGGAACTCCCTTGCCGGACCCGGCAACCCTTCAACAAAGCAGCCCCCAGCACAGCCCCCAGCGTAAGTGTTTGGTTTACTTTTCGTGGTTGGGTGTGCTTGAGTGCTTCTCCGTTACTGATATCTGGTTTGTTGAATCTTGTACGAGCAGAGCAGCCACATCAGGAAGTACCGGAGGCTACCCCCGAGGTTCAGCCTCATCAGGAAGCTCCGGAGGTCACCCCCGAAGTTCTGCTCGATTCAACTACGTCACCAAGGGAGAATTCTCCGCCAAGGGAGCGCTCTCCGGCAAGGGAGGCCTCTCCGACAAGGAGATCTTCTCCGGCAAGAGGCAGCGCCGACAACCCTCCGGTGGTGGAGGCCACGGCCATAGACCCTACTGCAGGTAATCTTCTTGTTTGAGAATTTCCCTTGGGTTCTTTTCTCTTGTTCTTCTCTTTCGAACATTTGCTTGACTTGTGCTTTCTTCTTATGACCATCAGATCCGGCTGCCGGAGATCCGATGGAGACTGAAGCTGCCGGCGAGGAGGACGCTCGCGGCGAAAATGTCGACGCCGCCAACATGGAAAAGGAGGCTGGCGTTGACGGGCCCGCCGGCGAGGAGGCCGCCAAGGCTGCTGGCGCAGGGGCTGGGGAGGAATCCGGCGATCGCACTGACGGCCCTGAGGCCGCAGGAGCGTCAGGCGCTGCACCGACCGCCGATCCTCCCGCCACCGACACCGCGCCTGACTCCGAAGAGCCCCAGCCCGGCGCCTATCTGAAGGCCAGCGAGGGTGTCTTTATCAAGCTCCCATGGGCATCAAGCTCCAGGGCACCGGCCGAGGGGGAGACCTTCGACGCGGAACTGCTTGCCTCCGCTGGGCTGTCGCTGGTCGATGCTCCGAGCAGCAGCAGCGGTGAGCCTGAGGAGGAGCAGCTGCTGAGGAGGTTGCTGTCGCTCTATCGCGCCCGACAAGCCAAACTGGAGTCCAGGGAGGCGCTTGTCGCGAGGGCGGGAGCTGACTTGGAGAAACGCGCGGAAGAGCTCCGGCGCGCCAACAAAGAAACTCTCCGGGATATAGCAAAGGCGCGGGAGCAGCTTGCTGAGGAGCGCACGACCTTCATCTTGGAGAAGGGCGAGGTCGAGGAGCAGCAGAGGCTTGCCGGCGAAAAGCTCTCCACGCGAGAAGGTGAGCTGGCGCAGCGGAAGATCAACCTTGACAGCTTTGAGGAAGATCTCGCCGTGCGCGAGCAAACGATTGGCGGGCCACTTCAGGAGGCAAAGGATGCTGCTGCGGCTGCCGAGGCCGCTAAGAAGGAACTGGAGACGAGGGTGGCTCAGCTGGAGTCCACCCTCCAGAAGGGCGCCGAGGAGGTCGCCGGATTGAAGCGCGAGCATGAAAAGGACGCCTACACCCTTGGCGAGCTGCAAGGTCGCTTTGCTGAAAAGATCAAGGAGATCGATGCCGCCAAGGACGTCAAGGCGGATCTGGAGCTGAAGCTGACCACCCTGACGGAGACGTTGAATGGCGCCAAGGAGCGGCAAACGGGCCTGCTGGAAAAGATCAAGGCCACCGAGGAGTTGCTGTCGAATGCTGTGACCGCCCAGAATAATCTTCGAGACAGCATAATGCACTGGACAGAAGGTCTTGTGGACACCGCCGCCGGCATCCATAATGAGCTGATGGAGCTGGGGATGACAGATCTTGGGTACTCCACCGACGAGAACCTCCAACCCAGCGTCAAGCTCAGCCTGTTCTTCAAAGGCGTGTTGGCGGGTATCCAGCGGCTCCGGAAAGAGGTTCCAAAGCAACTGGCGGAGGAATCACGTCAAGTCTGCGCCGAGGCTCTCCAGAAGGTGTTGATGAAAGTGGCCTTCCGCAACCCAGGCGTCGACTTCACCAAAGCCCTCAAGTCCCTGCCTCCATCC
>CAJFDF010000780.1:8680-32233 GCA_904067115.1 Aegilops sharonensis
GAGTAATAGTCCATGAAAGAGCCCAGAATAGGACAAACCTAGGATTATTGATGAACGACATATAAAGGCACCCCGGGGTTCGACAATCATGGAAATCACTAAGGGACCCCAAATAAGTTAGTAATAGTCCAAGAAACAGGCATGAATCGGCCAAAACTACAAGTGTTGATGACCGACACGTAAACGCAGCCGAGGGTTCGTTAATCGTGAAAATCACTATGGGACCCCAAAACAGTGAGTAATAGTCCATGAAACGGGCCAGAATCGGGCAAATCTGCGAGTGTTTATGACTGACACGTAAGCGCACCTTGGGGTTCAACAACTATGGAAATCGCTTCGGGGCTCCAAAACGGTGAGTAATAGGCCACGAAACGGGTCTGAATTGGGCAAAACTACGAGTGTTGGTGACCGACACGTAAATGCACCACAGGGTTCGTTAATGGTGCAAATCACACCGGGACCCCAAAACGGTGAGTAATAGTCCACGAAAGAGCCCAGAATCGGACAAACCTAGGATTATTGATGAACGACACATAAACGCGCCCCGGGGTTCGACAATCGTGGAAATCACTCAGGGACCCCAAATCAGTGAGTAATAGTCCAAGAAACGGGCCAGAATCTGCCAAAACTACAAGTGTTGATGACCGACACGTAAATGCACCTTGGGGGTTCAACAACTATGGTGATCGCTTCGGGGGCCCAAAACGGTGAGTAATAGCCCAAGAAACGGGTCAGAACCGGCCAAAACTACGAGTGTAGGTGACCGACACGTAAGCACATATTGGGGTTCGACAACCATGGAAATCGCTTTGTGACCCCAAAACGGTGAGTAATAGTCCATGAAAGAGCCCAGAATAGGATAAACCTAGGATTATTGATGAACGACATATAAAGGCACCCCGGGGTTCGACAATCATGGAAATCACTAAGGGACCCCAAATAAGTTAGTAATAGTCCAAGAAACAGGCAAGAATCGGCCAAAACTACAAGTGTTGATGACCGACACGTAAACGCAGCCCAGGGTTCGTTAATCGTGAAAATCACTATGGGACCCCAAAACGGTGAGTAATAGTCCACGAAACGGGTCAGAATCTGGCAAAACTACGAGTGTTGGTGACCGACACGTAAGCACATATTGGGGTTCGACAACTATGGAAATCGCTTTGTGACCCCAAAACGGTGAATAATAGTCCATGAAAGAGCCCAGAATAGGATAAACCTAGGATTATTGATGAACGACACATAAAGGCACCCCGGGGTTCGACAATCATGGAAATCACTCAGGGACCCCAAATAAGTTAGTAATAGTCCAAGAAACAGGCCAGAATCGGCCAAAACTACAAGTGTTGATGACCGATAGGTAAACGCAGCCTAGGATACGTTAATCGTGGAAATCACTCTGGGACGCCAAAACAGTGAGTGATAGTCCATTAAACGGGCCAGAATCGGCCAAATCTGCGAGTGTTGATGACCGACACGTAAGCGCACCTTGGGGTTCAACAACTATAAAACGCTTCGGGGCCCCAAAACGGTGAGTAATAGCCCAAGAAACGGGTCAGAACCGGCCAAAACTACGAGTGTAGGTGACCGACACGTAAGCACATATTGGGGTTCGACAACTATGGAAATCGCTTTGTGACCCCAAAACGGTGAATAATAGTCCATGAAAGAGCCCAGAATAGGATAAACCTAGGATTATTGATGAACGACACATAAAGGCACCCCGGGGTTCGACAATCATGGAAATCACTCAGGGACCCCAAATAAGTTAGTAATAGTCCAAGAAACAGGCCAGAATCGGCCAAAACTACAAGTGTTGATGACCGATAGGTAAACGCAGCCTAGGATACGTTAATCGTGGAAATCACTCTGGGACGCCAAAACAGTGAGTGATAGTCCATTAAACGGGCCAGAATCGGCCAAATCTGCGAGTGTTGATGACCGACACGTAAGCGCACCTTGGGGTTCAACAACTATAAAACGCTTCGGGGCCCCAAAACGGTGAGTAATAGCCCAAGAAACGGGTCAGAACCGGCCAAAACTACGAGTGTAGGTGACCGACACGTAAGCACATATTGGGGTTCGACAACTATGGAAATCGCTTTGTGACCCCAAAACGGTGAATAATAGTCCATGAAAGAGCCCAGAATAGGATAAACCTAGGATTATTGATGAACGACACATAAAGGCACCCCGGGGTTCGACAATCATGGAAATCACTCAGGGACCCCAAATAAGTTAGTAATAGTCCAAGAAACAGGCCAGAATCGGCCAAAACTACAAGTGTTGATGACCGACACGTAAATGCACCACAGGGTTCGTTAATGGTGCAAATCACACCGGGATCCCAAAACGGCGAGTAATAGTCCATGAAAGAGCCCAGAATCGGACAAACCTAGGATTATTGATGAACGACACATAAACGCGCCCCGGGGTTCGACAATCGTGGAAATCACTCAGGGACCCCAAATCAGTGAGTAATAGTCCAAGAAACGGGCCAGAATCTGCCAAAACTACAAGTGTTGATGACCGGCACGTAAGCGCACCTTCGGGTTCAACAACTATGGTGATCGCTTCGGGGGCCCAAAACGGTGAGTAATGGCCCAAGAAACGGGTCAGAACCGGCCAAAACTACGAGTGTAGGTGACCGACACGTAAGCACATATTGGGGTTCGACAACCATGGAAATCGCTTTGTGACCCCAAAACGGTGAGTAATAGTCCATGAAAGAGCCCAGAATTGGATAAACCTAGGATTATTGATGAACGACATATAAAGGCACCCCGGGGTTCGACAATCATGGAAATCACTAAGGGACCCCAAATAAGTTAGTAATAGTCCAAGAAACAGGCATGAATCGGCCAAAACTACAAGTGTTGATGACTGACACGTAAACGCAGCCGAGGGTTCGTTAATCGTGAAAATCACTATGGGACCCCAAAACAGTGAGTAATAGTCCATGAAACGGGCCAGAATCGGGCAAATCTGCGAGTGTTTATGACTGACACGTAAGCGCACCTTGGGGTTCAACAACTATGGAAATCGCTTCGGGGCTCCAAAACGGTGAGTAATAGGCCACGAAACGGGTCAGAATTGGGCAAAACTACGAGTGATGGTGACCGACACGTAAATGCACCACAGGGTTCGTTAATGGTGCAAATCACACCGGGACCCCAAAACGGTGAGTAATAGTCCATGAAAGAGCCCAGAATCGGACAAACCTAGGATTATTGATGAACGACACATAAACGCGCCCCGGGGTTCGACAATCTTGGAAATCACTCAGGGACCCCAAATCAGTGAGTAATAGTCCAAGAAACGGGCCAGAATCTGCCAAAACTACAAGTGTTGATGACCGACACGTAAACGCAGCCCGGGGTTCGTTAATCGTGGAAATCACTCTCGGACCCCAAAACAGTGAGTAATAGTCCATGAAACGGGCCAGAATCGGCCAAATCTGTGAGTGTTGATGACCGACACGTAAGCGCACCTTGGGGTTCAACAACTATAAAACGCTTCGGGGCCCCAAAACGGTGAGTAATAGCCCAAGAAACGGGTCAGAACCGGCCAAAACTACGAGTGTTGGTGACCCACATGTAAGCACATTTTGGGGTTCGACAACCATGGAAATCGCTTTGTGACCCCAAAACGGTGAATAATAGTCCATGAAAGAGCCCAAAATAGGACAAACCTAGGATTATTGATGAACGACATATAAAGGCACCCCGGGGTTCGACAATCATGGAAATCACTCAGGGACCCCAAAACGGTGAGTAATAGTCCACGAAACGGGTCAGAATGGGCCAAAACTACAAGTGTTGATGACCGACACGTAAACGCAGCCCAGGGTTCGTTAATCGTGAAATTCACTATGGGACCCCAAAACAGTGAGTAATAGTCCATGAAACGGGCCAGAATCGGCCAAATCTGTGAGTGTTTATGACTGACACGTAAGCGCACCTTGGGGTTCAACAACTATGGAAATTGCTTCGGGGCCCCAAAACGGTGAGTAATAGTCCACGAAACGGGTCAGAATTGGCCAAAACTACGAGTGTAGGTGACCGACACGTAAACGCCCCACAGAGTTTGTTAATCGTGCAAATCACACCGGGACCCCAAAACGGTGAGTAATGGCCCAAGAAACGGGTCAGAATCGGCCAAAACTACGAGTGTAGGTGACCGACACGTAAACGCAGCCCAGGGTTCGTTAATCGTGAAATTCACTATGGGACCCCAAAACAGTGAGTAATAGTCCATGAAACGGGCCAGAATCGGCCAAATCTGTGAGTGTTTATGACTGACACGTAAGCGCACCTTGGGGTTCAACAACTATGGAAATTGCTTCGGGGCCCCAAAACGGTGAGTAATAGTCCACGAAACGGGTCAGAATTGGCCAAAACTTCGAGTGTTGGTGACCGACACGTAAACGCACCACATGGTTCGTTAATCGTGCAAATCACACAGGGACCCCAAAACGGTGAGTAATAGTCCATGAAAGAGCCTAGAATCGGACAAACCTAGGATTATTGATGAACGACACATAAAGGCGCCCCGGGGTTCGACAATCATGGAAATCACTCAGGGACCCCAAATGGGTGAGTAATAGTCCAAGAAACGGCCCAGAATCAGCCAAAAATACAAGTGTTGATAACCGACACGTAAACACAGCCTAGGGTTCGTTAATCGTGGAAATCACTCTGGGACCCCAAAACAGTGAGTAATAGTCCATGAAACGGGCCAGAATCGGCCAAATCTGCGAGTGTGACCGGCACGTAAGCGCACCTTGGGGTTCAACAACTATGGTGATCGCTTCTGGGGCCCAAAACGGTGAGTAATAGCCCAAGAAACGGGTCAGAACCGGCCAAAACTACGAGTGTAGGTGACCGACACGTAAGCACATATTGGGGTTCGACAACCATGGAAATCGCTTTGTGACCCCAAAACGGTGAGTAATAGTCCATGAAAGAGCCCAGAATAGGATAAACCTAGGATTATTGATGAACGACATATAAAGGCACCCCGGGGTTCGGCAATCATGGAAATCACTAAGGGACCCCAAATAAGTTAGTAATAGTCCAAGAAACAGGCAAGAATCGGCCAAAACTACAAGTGTTGATGACCGACACGTAAACGCAGCCCAGGGTTCGTTAATCGTGAAAATCACTATGGGAACCAAAAACAGTGAGTAATAGTCCATGAAGCGGGCCAGAATCGGGCAAATCTACGAGTGTTTATGACTGACACGTAAGCCCACCTTGGGGTTCAACAACTATGGAAATCGCTTCGGGGCCCCAAAACGGTGAGTAATAGTCCACGAAACGGGTCAGAATTGGGCAATACTACGAGTGTTGGTGACCGACACGTAAATGCACCACAGGGTTCGTTAATGGTGCAAATCACACCGGGACCCCAAAACGGTGAGTAATAGTCCATGAAAGAGCCCAGAATCGGACAAACCTAGGATTATTGAGGAACGACACATAAACGCGCCCCGGGGTTCGACAATCATGGAAATCACTCAGGGACCCCAAATCAGTGAGTAATAGTCCAAGAAATGGGCCAGAATCGGCCAAAACTACAAGTGTTGATGACCGACACGTAAACGCAGCCCAGGGTTCGTTAGTCGTGGAAATCACTCTGGGACCCCAAAACAGTGAGTAATAGTCCATGAAACGGGCCAGAATCGGCCAAATCTGCGAGTGTTGATGACCGACACGTAAGCGCACCTTGGGGGTTCAACAACTATAAAACGCTTCGGGGCCACAAAACGGTGAGTAATAGCCCAAGAAACGGGTCAGAACCGGCCAAAACTACGAGTGTTGGTGCCCCACATGTAAGCACATTTTGGGGTTCGACAACCATGGAAATCGCTTTGTGACCCCAAAACGGTGAATAATAGTCCACCAAAGAGCCCAGAATAGGACAAACCTAGGATTATTGATGAACGACATATAAAGGCACCCCGGGGTTCGACAATCATGGAAATCACTCAGGGACCCCAAAACGGTGAGTAATAGTCCACGAAACGGGCTAGAATGGGCCAAAACTACAAGTGTTGATGACCGACACGTAAACGCAGCCCAGGGTTCGTTAATCGTGAAAATCACTATGGGACCCAAAACAGTGAGTAATAGTCTATGAAACGGGCCAGAATCGGCCAAATCTGCGAGTGTTGATTTCCGACACGTAAGCGCACCTTGGGGTTCAACAACTATGGAAAACGCTTCAGGGCCCCAAAACGGTGAGTAATAGTCCATGAAACGGGTCGGTATCGGCCAAAACTGCGAATGTTGGTGACCGACACATAAACGCACCCCAAGGTTCGTTGATCGTGGAAATCACACCGGGACCCCAGAACGGTGAGTAATAGTCCATGAAAGAGCCCAGAATCGGACAAACCTAGGATTATTGATGAACGACACATAAACGCGCCCCGGTGTTCGACAATCATGGAAATCGCTCAGGGACCCCAAATCAGTGAGTAATAGTCCAAGAAACGGGCCAGAATCGGCCAAAACTACAAGTGTTAATGACCGACACGTAAACGCAGCCCAGGGTTCGTTAATCATGGAAATCACTCTGGGACCCCAAAACAGTGAGTAATAGTCCATGAAACGGGCCAGAATCGGCCAAAACTACGAGTGTGACCGACACGTAAGCGCACCTTGGGGTTCAACAACTATGGTGATCGCTTCGGAACCCCAAAACGGTGAGTAATAGTCCAGGAAACGGGCCAGAATAGGCCAAAACTACAAGTGTTAATGACCGACACGTAAACGCAGCCCCGGGATCGTTAATCGTGGAAATCACTCTGGGACCCCAAAACAGTGAGTAATAGTCTATGAAACGGGCCAGAATCGGCCAAATCTGCGAGTGTTGATGACCGACACGTACGCGCACCTTGGGGTTCGACAACCATGCAAATCGCTTTGTGACCCCAAAACGGTGAATAATAGTCCATAAAACGGGCCAGAATCGGCCAAATCTGCGAGTGTTGATGACCGACACGTACGCGCACCTTGGGGTTCGACAACCATGCAAATCGCTTTGTGACCCCAAAACGGTGAATAATAGTCCATAAAACGGGCCAGAATCGGCCAAATCTGCGAGTGTTGATGACCGACACGTACGCGCACCTTGGGGTTCGACAACCATGCAAATCGCTTTGTGACCCCAAAACGGTGAATAATAGTCCATAAAACGGGCCAGAATCGGCCAAATCTGCGAGTGTTGATGACCGACACGTACGCGCACCTTGGGGTTCGACAACCATGCAAATCGCTTTGTGACCCCAAAACGGTGAATAATAGTCCATAAAACGGGCCAGAATCGGCCAAATCTGCGAGTGTTGATGACCGACACGTACGCGCACCTTGGGGTTCGACAACCATGCAAATCGCTTTGTGACCCCAAAACGGTGAATAATAGTCCATAAAACGGGCCAGAATCGGCCAAATCTGCGAGTGTTGATGACCGACACGTACGCGCACCTTGGGGTTCGACAACCATGCAAATCGCTTTGTGACCCCAAAACGGTGAATAATAGTCCATAAAACGGGCCAGAATCGGCCAAATCTGCGAGTGTTGATGACCGACACGTACGCGCACCTTGGGGTTCGACAACCATGCAAATCGCTTTGTGACCCCAAAACGGTGAATAATAGTCCATAAAACGGGCCAGAATCGGCCAAATCTGCGAGTGTTGATGACCGACACGTACGCGCACCTTGGGGTTCGACAACCATGCAAATCGCTTTGTGACCCCAAAACGGTGAATAATAGTCCACCAAAGAGCCCAGAATAGGACAAACCGAGGATTATTGATGAACGACACATAAACGCGCCCCGGTGTTCGACAATCATGGAAATCGCTCAGGGACCCCAAATCAGTGAGTAATAGTCCAAGAAACGGGCCAGAATCGGCCAAAACTACAAGTGTTAATGACCGACACGTAAACGCAGCCCAGGGTTCGTTAATCATGGAAATCACTCTGGGACCCCAAAACAGTGAGTAATAGTCCATGAAACGGGCCAGAATCGGCCAAAACTACGAGTGTGACCGACACGTAAGCGCACCTTGGGGTTCAACAACTATGGTGATCGCTTCGGAACCCCAAAACGGTGAGTAATAGTGCACGAAACGGGTCAGAACCGGCCAAAACTTTGAGTGTTGGTGACCGACACGTAAGCACACATTGGGGTTCGACAACCATGCAAATCGCTTTGTGACCCCAAAACGGTGAATAATAGTCCATAAAACGGGCCAGAATCGGCCAAATCTGCGAGTGTTGATGACCGACAAGTCTGCGCACCTTGGGGTTCAACAACTATGGAAAACGCTTCGGGGCCCCAAAACGGTGAGTAATAGTCCACGAAACGGGCCAGAATGGGACAAAACTACAAGTGTTGATGACCGACACGTAAACGCAGCCCAGGGTTCGTTAATCGTGAAAATCACTATGGGACCCAAAACAGTGAGTAATAGTCCATGAAACGGGCCAGAATCGGCCAAAACTGTGAGTGTTGGTGACCGACATGTAAACGCAGCCCAGGGTTCGTTAATCGTGAAAATCACTATGGGACCCAAAACAGTGAGTAATAGTCCATGAAACGGGCCAGAATCGGCCAAAACTGTGAGTGTTGATGACCGACAAGTCTGCGCACCTTGGGGTTCAACAACTATGGAAAACGCCTCGGGGCCCCAAAACGGTGAGTAATAGCCCAGGAAACGGGTCAGAACCGGCCAAAACTACGAGTGTTGGTGACCGACATGTAAGCACATATTGGGGTTCGAGAACCATGGAAATCGCTTTGTGACCCCAAAACGGTGAGTAATAGTCCATGAAAGAGCCCAGAATAGGACAAACCTAGGATTATTGATGAACGACATATAAAGGCACCCCGGGATTCGACAATCATGGAAATCACTCAGGGACCCCAAATAAGTTAGTAATAGTCCAAGAAACAGGCAAGAATCGGCCAAAACTACAAGTGTTGATGACCGACACGTAAACGCAGCCCAGGGTTCGTTGATTGTGAAAATCACTATGGGACCCCAAAACAGTGAGTAATAGTCCATGAAACGGGTCAGAATCGGCCAAATATGTGAGTGTTTATGACTGACACGTAAGCACACCTTGGGGTTCAACAACTATGGAAATTGCTTCGGGGCCCCAAAACGGTGAGTAATAGTCCACGAAACGGGTCAGAATTGGCCAAAACTTCGAGTGTTGGTGACCGACACGTAAATGCACCACATGGTTCGTTAATCGTGCAAATCACACAGGGACCCCAAAACGGTGAGTAATAGTCCATGAAAGAGCCTATAATCGGACAAACCTAGGATTATTGATGAATGACACATAAACGCGCCCCGGGTCCGACAATCATGGAAATCACTCAGGGACCCCAAATGGGTGAGTAATAGTCCAAGAAACGGCCCAGAATCAGCCAAAACTACAAGTGTTGATAACCGACACGTAAACACAGCCTAGGGTTCGTTAATCGTGGAAATCACTCTGGGACCCCAAAACAGTGAGTAATAGTCCATGAAACGGGCCAGAATCGGCAAATCTGCGAGTGTGACCGGCACGTAAGCGCACCTTCGGGTTCAACAACTATGGTGATCGCTTCGGGGGCCCAAAACGGTGAGTAATAGCCCAAGAAACGGGTCAGAACCGGCCAAAACTACGAGTGTAGGTGACCGACACGTAAGCACATATTGGGGTTCGACAACCATGGAAATCGCTTTGTGACCCCAAAACGGTGAGTAATAGTCCATGAAAGAGCCCAGAATAGGACAAACCTAGGATTATTGATGAACGACATATAAAGGCACCCCGGGGTTCGACAATCATGGAAATCACTAAGGGACCCCAAATAACTTAGTAATAGTCCAAGAAACAGGCATGAATCGGCCAAAACTACAAGTGTTGATGACCGACACGTAAACGCAGCCCAGGGTTCGTTAATCGTGAAAATCACTATGGGACCCCAAAACAGTGAGTAATAGTCCATGAAACGGGCCAGAATCGGGCAAATCTGCGAGTGTTTATGACTGACACGTAAGCGCACCTTGCAGTTCAACAACTATGGAAATCGCTTCGGGGCTCCAAAACGGCGAGTAATAGTCCACGAAACGGGTCAGAATTGGGCAAAACTACGAGTGTTGGTGACCGACACGTAAATGCACCACATGGTTCGTTAATCGTGCAAATCACATCGGGACCCCAAAACGGTGAGTAATAGTCCATGAAAGAGCCCAGAATCGGACAAACCTAGGATTATTGATGAACGACACATAAACGCGCCCCGGGGTTCGACAATCGTGGAAATCACTCAGGGACCCCAAATCAGTGAGTAATAGTCCAAGAAACGGGCCAGAATCGGCCAAAACTACAACTGTTGATGACCGACACGTAAACGCAGCCCGGGGTTCGTTAATCGTGGAAATCACTCTGGGACCCCAAAACAGTGAGTAATAGTCCATGAAACGGGCCAGAATCGGCCAAATCAGCGAGTGTTTATGACTGACACGTAAGCGCACCTTGGGGTTCAACAACTATGGAAATCGCTTCGGGGCCCCAAAACGGTGAGTAATAGTCCACGAAACGGGTCAGAATTGGCCAAAACTACGAGTGTTGGTGACCGACACGTAAACGCACCACAGAGTTCGTTAATCGTGCAAATCACACCGGGACCCCAAATGGTGAGTAATCGTCCATGGAAGAGCCCAGAATCGGACAAACCTAGGATTGTTGATGAACGACACATAAACGCGCCCCGGGGTTCGACAATCATGGAAATCACTCAGGGACCCCAAATCAGTGAGTAATAGTCCAAGAAACGTGCCAGAATCGGCCAAAACTACAAGTGTTGATGACCGACACGTAAACGCAGCCCAGGGTTCGTTAGTCGTGGAAATCACTCTGGGACCCCAAAACAGTGAGTAATAGTCCATGAAACGGGCCAGAATCGGCCAAAACTGCGAGTGTGACCGACATGTAAGCGCACCTTGGGGTTTAACAACTATGGAAAACGCTTCGGGTCCCCAAAACGGTGAGTAATAGTGCACGAAACGGGTCAGAACCGGCCAAAACTTTGAGTGTTGGTGACCGACACGTAAGCACACATTGGGGTTCGACAACCATGCAAATCGCTTTGTGACCCCAAAACGGTGAATAATAGTCCATAAAATGGGCCAGAATCGGCCAAATCTGCGAGTGTTGATGACCGACAAGTCTGCGCACCTTGGGGTTCAACAACTATGGAAAACGCTTCGGGGCCCCAAAACGGTGAGTAATAGTCCACGAAACGGGCCAGAATGGGCCAAAACTACAAGTGTTGATGACCGACACGTAAACGCAGCCCAGGGTTCGTTAATAGTGAAAATCACTATGGGACCCAAAACAGTGAGTAATAGTCCATGAAACGGGCCAGAATCGGCCAAAACTGTGAGTGTTGGTGACCGACATGTAAACGCACCCCAGGGTTCGTTGATTGTGGAAATCTCAACGGGACCCCAAAACGGTGAGTAATAGTCCATGAAAGAGCCCAGAATCGGACAAACCTAGAATTATTGATGAATGACACATCAACGCGCCCCGGGGTTCGACAATCATGGAAATCATTCAGGGACCCCAAATCAGTGGGTAATAGTCCAAGAAACGGCCCAGAATCAGCCAAAACTACAAGTGTTGATGTACGATAGGTAAACGCAGCCCTGGGTTCGTTAATCGTGGAAATCACTCTGGGACCCCAAAACAGTGAGTAATAGTCCATGAAACGGGCCAGAATCGGCCAAATCTACGAGTGTGACCGGCACGTAAGCGCACCTTGGGGTTCAACAACTATGCAGATCGCTTCGGGGCCCCAAAACGGTGAGTAATAGTCGACGAAACGGGTCAGAACCGGCCAAAACTTCGAGTGTTGGTGACCAACACGTAAGCACATATTGGGGTTTGACAACCATGGAAATTGCTTTGTGACCCCAAAAAGGTGAGTAATAGTCCATGAAAGAGCCCAGAATAGGACAAACCTAGGATTATTGATGAACGACATATAAAGGCACCCCGGGGTTCGACAATCATGGAAATTACTCAAGGACCCCAAATCAGTTAGTAGTAGTCCAAGAAACAGGAGAGAATCGGCCAAAACTACAAGTGTTGATGACCGACACGTAAACGCAGCCCAGGGTTCGTTAATCGTGAAAATCACTATGGGAGCCCAAAACAGTGAGTAATAGTACATGAAATGGGCCAGAATCGGCCAAATCTGCGAGTGTTGATGACCGACACGTAAGCGCACCTTGGGGTTCAACAACTATGGAAATCGCTTCGGGACCCCAAAACGGTGAGTAATAGTCCATGGAACGGGTCAGAATCGGCCAAAACTACGAGTGTTGGTGACCGACACGTAAACGCACCCCAGGGTTCGTTAATCGTGGAAATCATAACGGGACCCCAAAACGGAGAGTAATAGTCCATGAAAGAGCCCAGAATCGGACAAACCTCGAATTATTGATGAATGACACATAAACACGCCCCGGGGTTCGACAATCATGGAAATCACTCAGGGACCCCAAATCAGTGAGTAATAGTCCAAGAAACGGTCCAGAATCGGCCAAAACTACAAGTGTTGATGACCGACACGTAAACGCAGCCCAGGGTTCGTTAATTGTGGAAATTACTCTGGGACCCCAAAACAGTGGGTAATAGTCCATGAAACGGGCCATAATCGGCCAAATCTATGAGTGTAGATGACCGACACGTAAGCGCACCTTGGGGTTCAACAAATATGGAAATCGCTTCGGGACCCCAAAACGGTGAGTAATAGTCCATGAAACGGGTCAGTATCGGCCAAAACTGTGAGTGTTGGTGACCGACACGTAAACGCACCCCGGGGTTCGTTAATCGTGTCAATCACACCAGGACCCCAAAATGGTGAGTAATAGTCCATAAACGGCCCAGAATCGAACAAACCTAGGATTATTGATGAACGACACATAAACACACCACAGGGTTCGACAATCATGGAAATCGCTCACGGACCCCAAATCAGTGAGCAATAGTCCAAGAAACGTGCCAGAATCGGCCAAATCTACAAGTGTTGATGACTGACACGTAAGCGCAGCACATGGTTCGTTAATCAAGGTAATCACTCTGGGACCCCAAAACAGTAAGTAATGGTCCAAGAAACGGGCCAGAATCACCCAAAACTACAAGTGTTGATGACCGACACGTAAACGCAGCCCAGGGTTCGTTAATCGTGGAAATCACTCTAGGACCCCAAAACAGTGAGTAATAGTCCATGAAACGGGCCAGAATCGGCCAAATCTTCGAGTGTTGATGATCGACACGTAAGCGCACCTTGGGGTTTAACAACTATGGAAAACGCTTCGGGTCCCCAAAACGGTGAGTAATAGTCCACGAAACGAGTCAGTATCGGCCAAAACTGCGAGTGTTGGTGACCGACATGTAAACGCACCCCAGGGTTCGTTGATTGTGGAAATCTCAACGGGACCCCAAAACGGTGAGTAATAGTCCATGAAAGAGCCCAGAATCGGACAAACCTAGAATTATTGATGAATGACACATCAACGCGCCCCGGGGTTCGACAATCATGGAAATCACTCAGGGACCCCAAATCAGTGGGTAATAGTCCAAGAAACGGCCCAGAATCAGCCAAAACTACAAGTGTTGATGTACGACAGGTAAACGCAACCCTGGGTTCGTTAATCGTGGAAATCACTCTGGGACCCCAAAACAGTGAGTAATAGTCCATGAAACGGGCCAGAATCGGCCAAATCTACGAGTGTGACCGGCACGTAAGCGCACCTTGGGGTTCAACAACTATGCAGATCGCTTCGGGGCCCCAAAACGGTGAGTAATAGTCGACGAAACGGGTCAGAACCGGGCAAAACTTCGAGTGTTGGTGACCAACACGTAAGCACATATTGGGGTTTGACAACCATGGAAATTGCTTTGTGACCCCAAAACGGTGAGTAATAGTCCATGAAAGAGCCCAGAATAGGACAAACCTAGGATTATTGATGAACGACATATAAAGGCACCCCGGGGTTCGACAATCATGGAAATTACTCAGGGACCCCAAATCAGTTAGTAATAGTCCAAGAAACAGGAGAGAATCGGCCAAAACTACAAGTGTTGATCACCCCCGTCGTAGAGACAACCAGGGTTCGTTACTCGTGGAAATCACCCGGGGTCGCCAAAACTGTGAGTAATACTCCATGAAACGGGCCATAATCGGCCAAATCTATGAGTGTAGATGACCGACACGTAAGCGCACCTTGGGGTTCAAGAACTATGGAAATCGCTTCGGGACCCCAAAACGGTGAGTAATAGTCGACGAAACGGGTCAGAACCGGCCAAAACTTCGAGTGTTGGTGACCAACACGTAAGCACATATTGGGGTTCACAACCATGGAAATTGCTTTGTGACCCCAAAACGGTGAGTAATAGTCGACGAAACGGGTCAGAACCGGCCAAAACTTCGAGTGTTGGTGACCAACACGTAAGCACATATTGGGGTTCACAACCATGGAAATTGCTTTGTGACCCCAAAACGGTGAGTAATAGTCGACGAAACGGGTCAGAACCGGCCAAAACTTCGAGTGTTGGTGACCAACACGTAAGCACATATTGGGGTTCACAACCATGGAAATTGCTTTGTGACCCCAAAACGGTGAGTAATAGTCGACGAAACGGGTCAGAACCGGCCAAAACTTCGAGTGTTGGTGACCAACACGTAAGCACATATTGGGGTTCACAACCATGGAAATTGCTTTGTGACCCCAAAACGGTGAGTAATAGTCGACGAAACGGGTCAGAACCGGCCAAAACTTCGAGTGTTGGTGACCAACACGTAAGCACATATTGGGGTTCACAACCATGGAAATTGCTTTGTGACCCCAAAACGGTGAGTAATAGTCGACGAAACGGGTCAGAACCGGCCAAAACTTCGAGTGTTGGTGACCAACACGTAAGCACATATTGGGGTTCACAACCATGGAAATTGCTTTGTGACCCCAAAACGGTGAGTAATAGTCGACGAAACGGGTCAGAACCGGCCAAAACTTCGAGTGTTGGTGACCAACACGTAAGCACATATTGGGGTTCACAACCATGGAAATTGCTTTGTGACCCCAAAACGGTGAGTAATAGTCGACGAAACGGGTCAGAACCGGCCAAAACTTCGAGTGTTGGTGACCAACACGTAAGCACATATTGGGGTTCACAACCATGGAAATTGCTTTGTGACCCCAAAACGGTGAGTAATAGTCGACGAAACGGGTCAGAACCGGCCAAAACTTCGAGTGTTGGTGACCAACACGTAAGCACATATTGGGGTTCACAACCATGGAAATTGCTTTGTGACCCCAAAACGGTGAGTAATAGTCGACGAAACGGGTCAGAACCGGCCAAAACTTCGAGTGTTGGTGACCAACACGTAAGCACATATTGGGGTTCACAACCATGGAAATTGCTTTGTGACCCCAAAACGGTGAGTAATAGTCGACGAAACGGGTCAGAACCGGCCAAAACTTCGAGTGTTGGTGACCAACACGTAAGCACATATTGGGGTTCACAACCATGGAAATTGCTTTGTGACCCCAAAACGGTGAGTAATAGTCGACGAAACGGGTCAGAACCGGCCAAAACTTCGAGTGTTGGTGACCAACACGTAAGCACATATTGGGGTTCACAACCATGGAAATTGCTTTGTGACCCCAAAACGGTGAGTAATAGTCGACGAAACGGGTCAGAACCGGCCAAAACTTCGAGTGTTGGTGACCAACACGTAAGCACATATTGGGGTTCACAACCATGGAAATTGCTTTGTGACCCCAAAACGGTGAGTAATAGTCGACGAAACGGGTCAGAACCGGCCAAAACTTCGAGTGTTGGTGACCAACACGTAAGCACATATTGGGGTTCACAACCATGGAAATTGCTTTGTGACCCCAAAACGGTGAGTAATAGTCGACGAAACGGGTCAGAACCGGCCAAAACTTCGAGTGTTGGTGACCAACACGTAAGCACATATTGGGGTTCACAACCATGGAAATTGCTTTGTGACCCCAAAACGGTGAGTAATAGTCGACGAAACGGGTC
The DNA here is from genome assembly GCA_904067115.1 of Aegilops sharonensis. NCBI lineage: Eukaryota > Viridiplantae > Streptophyta > Magnoliopsida > Poales > Poaceae > Aegilops > Aegilops sharonensis. The sequence goes on from CAJFDF010000780.1 coordinate 24,814, forward strand.
AGAACCGGCCAAAACTTCGAGTGTTGGTGACCAACACGTAAGCACATATTGGGGTTCACAACCATGGAAATTGCTTTGTGACCCCAAAACGGTGAGTAATAGTCGACGAAACGGGTCAGAACCGGCCAAAACTTCGAGTGTTGGTGACCAACACGTAAGCACATATTGGGGTTCACAACCATGGAAATTGCTTTGTGACCCCAAAACGGTGAGTAATAGTCGACGAAACGGGTCAGAACCGGCCAAAACTTCGAGTGTTGGTGACCAACACGTAAGCACATATTGGGGTTCACAACCATGGAAATTGCTTTGTGACCCCAAAACGGTGAGTAATAGTCGACGAAACGGGTCAGAACCGGCCAAAACTTCGAGTGTTGGTGACCAACACGTAAGCACATATTGGGGTTCACAACCATGGAAATTGCTTTGTGACCCCAAAACGGTGAGTAATAGTCGACGAAACGGGTCAGAACCGGCCAAAACTTCGAGTGTTGGTGACCAACACGTAAGCACATATTGGGGTTCACAACCATGGAAATTGCTTTGTGACCCCAAAACGGTGAGTAATAGTCGACGAAACGGGTCAGAACCGGCCAAAACTTCGAGTGTTGGTGACCAACACGTAAGCACATATTGGGGTTCACAACCATGGAAATTGCTTTGTGACCCCAAAACGGTGAGTAATAGTCGACGAAACGGGTCAGAACCGGCCAAAACTTCGAGTGTTGGTGACCAACACGTAAGCACATATTGGGGTTCACAACCATGGAAATTGCTTTGTGACCCCAAAACGGTGAGTAATAGTCGACGAAACGGGTCAGAACCGGCCAAAACTTCGAGTGTTGGTGACCAACACGTAAGCACATATTGGGGTTCACAACCATGGAAATTGCTTTGTGACCCCAAAACGGTGAGTAATAGTCGACGAAACGGGTCAGAACCGGCCAAAACTTCGAGTGTTGGTGACCAACACGTAAGCACATATTGGGGTTCACAACCATGGAAATTGCTTTGTGACCCCAAAACGGTGAGTAATAGTCCATGAAACGGGCTAGAATCGGCCAAATCTGCGAGTGTTGATGACCGACATGTAAGCGCACATTGGGGTTCAACAACTATGGAAATCGCTTAGGGACCCCAAAACGGAGAGTAATAGTCCATGGAACGGGTCAGAATCGGCCAAAACTACGAGTGTTGGTGACCAAGACGTAAACGCACCCCAGGGTTCGTTAATCGTGGAAATCACAACGGGACCCCAAAACGGTGAGTAATAGTCCATGAAAGAGCCCAGAATCGGACAAACCTCGAATTATTGATGAATGACACATAAACACGCCCCGGGGTTCGACAATCATGGAAATCACTCAGGGACCCCAAATCAGTGAGTAATAGTCCAAGAAACGGTCCAGAATCGGCCAAAACTACAAGTGTTGATGACCGACACGTAAACGCAGCCCAGGGTTCGTTAATCGTGGAAATCACTCTGGGACCCCAAAACAGTGAGTAATAGTCCATGAAACGGGCCAAAATCGGCCAAATCTACGTGTGTAGATGACCGACACGTTAGCGCACCTTGGGGTTCAAGAAATATGGAAATCGCTTCGGGACCCCAAAACGGTGAGTAATAGTCCATGAAACGGGTCAGTATCGGCCAAAACTGTGAGTGTTGGTGACCGACACGTAAACGCACCCCGGGGTTCCTTAATCGTGTAAATCACACCAGGACCCCAAAATGGTGAGTAATAGTCCATAAACGGCCCAGAATCGAACAAACCTAGGATTATTGATGAACGACACATAAACACACCACAGGGTTCGACAATCATGGAAATCGCTCACGGACCCCAAATCAGTGAGCAATAGTCCAAGAAACGTGCCAGAATCGGCCAAATCTACAAGTGTTGATGACTGACACGTAAGCGCAGCACAGGGTTCGTTAATCGTGGTAATCACTCTGGGACCCCAAAACAGTAAGTAATGGTCCAANGCACAGGGTTCGTTAATCGTGGTAATCACTCTGGGACCCCAAAACAGTAAGTAATGGTCCAAGAAACGGGCCAGAATCAGCCAAAACTACAAGTGTTGATGACCGACACGTAAACGCAGCCCAGGGTTCGTTAATCGTGGAAATCACTCTAGGACCCCAAAACAGTGAGTAATAGTCCATGAAACGGGCCAGAATCGGCCAAATCTTCGAGTGTTGATGATCAACACGTAAGCGCACCTTGGGGTTTAACAACTGTGGAAAACGCTTCGGGTCCCCAAAACGGTGAGTAATAGTCCACGAGACGGGTCAGTATCGGCCAAAACTGCGAGTGTTGGTGACCGACATGTAAACGCACCCCAGGGTTCGTTGATTGTAGAAATCTCAACGGGACCCCAAAACGGTGAGTAATAGTCCATGAAAGAGCCCAGAATCGGACAAACCTAGAATTATTGATGAATGACACATCAACGCGCCCCGGGGTTCGACAATCATGGAAATCACTCAGGGACCCCAAATTAGTGGGTAATAGTCCAAGAAACGGCCCAGAATCAGCCAAAACTACAAGTGTTGATGTACGACAGGTAAACGCAGCCCTGGGTTCGTTAATCGTGGAAATCACTCTGGGACCCCAAAACAGTGAGTAATAGTCCATGAAACGGGCCAGAATCGGCCAAATCTACGAGTGTGACCGGCACGTAAGCGCACCTTGGGGTTCAACAACCATGCAGATCGCTTCGGGGCCCCAAAACGGTGAGTAATAGTCGACGAAACGGGTCAGAACCGGCCAAAACTTCGAGTGTTGGTGACCAACACGTAAGCACATATTGGGGTTTGACAACCATGGAAATTGCTTTGTGACCCCAAAACGGTGAGTAATAGTCCATGAAAGAGCCCAGAATAGGACAAACCTAGGATTATTGATGAACGACATATAAAGGCACCCCCGGGTTCGACAATCATGGAAATTACTCAGGGACCCCAAATCAGTTAGTAATAGTCCAAGNGCACAGGGTTCGTTAATCGTGGTAATCACTCTGGGACCCCAAAACAGTAAGTAATGGTCCAAGAAACGGGCCAGAATCAGCCAAAACTACAAGTGTTGATGACCGACACGTAAACGCAGCCCAGGGTTCGTTAATCGTGGAAATCACTCTAGGACCCCAAAACAGTGAGTAATAGTCCATGAAACGGGCCAGAATCGGCCAAATCTTCGAGTGTTGATGATCGACACGTAAGCGCACCTTGGGGTTTAACAACTATGGAAAACGCTTCGGGTCCCCAAAACGGTGAGTAATAGTCCACGAAATGGGTCAGTATCGGCCAAAACTGCGAGTGTTGGTGACCGACATGTAAACGCACCCTAGGGTTCGTTGATTGTGGAAATCTCAACGGGACCCCAAAACGGTGAGTAATAGTCCATGAAAGAGCCCAGAATCGGACAAACCTAGAATTATTGATAAATGACACATCAACGCGCCCCGGGGTTCGACAATCATGGAAATCACTCAGGGACCCCAAATCAGTGGGTAATAGTCCAAGAAACGGCCCAGAATCAGCCAAAACTACAAGTGTTGATGTACGACAGGTAAACGCAGCCCTGGGTTCGTTAATCGTGGAAATCACTCTGGGACCCCAAAACAGTGAGTAATAGTCCATGAAACGGGCCAGAATCGGCCAAATCTACGAGTGTGACCGGCACGTAAGCGCACCTTGGGGTTCAACAACTATGCAGATCGCTTCGGGGCCCCAAAACGGTGAGTAATAGTCGACGAAACGGGTCAGAACCGGCCAAAACTTCGAGTGTTGGTGACCAACACGTAAGCACATATTGGGGTTTGACAACCATGGAAATCGCTTTGGGACCCCAAAACGGTGAGTAATAGTCGACGACACGGGTCAGAACCGGCCAAACCTTCGAGTGTTGGTGACCGACACGTAAACGCAGCCCTGGGTTCGTTAATCGTGAAAATCACTGTGGGATCCCAAAACAGTGAGTAATAGTCGACGACACGGGTCAGAACCGGCCAAACCTTCGAGTGTTGGTGACCGACACGTAAACGCAGCCCTGGGTTCGTTAATCGTGAAAATCACTGTGGGATCCCAAAACAGTGAGTAATAGTCGACGACACGGGTCAGAACCGGCCAAACCTTCGAGTGTTGGTGACCGACACGTAAACGCAGCCCTGGGTTCGTTAATCGTGAAAATCACTGTGGGATCCCAAAACAGTGAGTAATAGTCGACGACACGGGTCAGAACCGGCCAAACCTTCGAGTGTTGGTGACCGACACGTAAACGCAGCCCTGGGTTCGTTAATCGTGAAAATCACTGTGGGATCCCAAAACAGTGAGTAATAGTCGACGACACGGGTCAGAACCGGCCAAACCTTCGAGTGTTGGTGACCGACACGTAAACGCAGCCCTGGGTTCGTTAATCGTGAAAATCACTGTGGGATCCCAAAACAGTGAGTAATAGTCGACGACACGGGTCAGAACCGGCCAAACCTTCGAGTGTTGGTGACCGACACGTAAACGCAGCCCTGGGTTCGTTAATCGTGAAAATCACTGTGGGATCCCAAAACAGTGAGTAATAGTCGACGACACGGGTCAGAACCGGCCAAACCTTCGAGTGTTGGTGACCGACACGTAAACGCAGCCCTGGGTTCGTTAATCGTGAAAATCACTGTGGGATCCCAAAACAGTGAGTAATAGTCCACGAAAGAGCCCAGAATAGGACAAACCTAGGATTATTGATGAACGACATATAAAGGCACCCCGGGGTTCGACTATCATGGAAATTACACAGGGACCCCAAATCAGTTAGTAATAGTCCAAGAAACAGGAGAGAATCGGCCAAAACTACAAGTGTTGATGACCGACACGTAAACGCAGCCCAGGGTTCGTTAATCGTGAAAATCACTATGGGAGCCCAAAACAGTGAGTAATAGTACATGAAATGGGCCAGAATCGGCCAAATCTGCGAGTGTTGATGACCGACACGTAAGCGCACCTTGGGGTTCAACAACTATGGAAATCGCTTCGGGACCCCAAAACGGTGAGTAATAGTCCATGGAACGGTTCAGAATCGGCCAAAACTACGAGTGTTGGTGACCGACACGTAAACGCACCCCAGGGTTCGTTAATCGTGGAAATCACAACGGGACCCCAAAACGGTGAGTAATAGTCCATGAAAGAGCCCAGAATCGGACAAACATCGAATTATTGATGAATGACACATAAACACGCCCCGGGGTTCGACAATCATGGAAATCACTCAGGGACCCCAAATCAGTGAGTAATAGTCCAAGAAACGGTCCAGAATCGGCCAAAACTACAAGTGTTGATGACCGACACGTAAACGCAGCCCAGGGTTCGTTAATCGTGGAAATCACTCTGGGACCCCAAAACAGTGAGTAATAGTCCATGAAACGGGCCAGAATCGGCCAAATCTACGTGTGTAGATGACCGACAAGTAAGCGCACCTTGGGGTTCAACAAATGTGGAAATCGCTTCGGGACCCCAAAACGGTGAGTAATAGTCCATGAAACGGGTCAGTATCGGCCAAAACTGTGAGTGTTGGTGACAGACACGTAAACGCACCCCGGGGTTCGTTAATCGTGTAAATCACACCATGACCCCAAAATGGTGAGTAATAGTCCATAAACGGCCCAGAATCGAACAAACCTAGGATTATTGATGAACGACACATAAACACACCACAGGGTTCGACAATCATGGAAATCGCTCACGGACCCCAAATCAGTGAGCAATAGTCCAAGAAACGTGCCAGAATCGGCCAAATCTACAAGTGTTGATGACTGACACGTAAGCGCAGCACAGGGTTCGTTAATCGTGGTAATCACTCTGGGACCCCAAAACAGTAAGTAATGGTCCAAGAAACGGGCCAGAATCAGCCAAAACTACAAGTGTTGATGACCGACACGTAAACGCAGCCCAGGGTTCGTTAATCGTGGAAATCACTCTANGCCCAGAATCGAACAAACCTAGGATTATTGATGAACGACACATAAACACACCACAGGGTTCGACAATCATGGAAATCGCTCACGGACCCCAAATCAGTGAGCAATAGTCCAAGAAACGTGCCAGAATCGGCCAAATCTACAAGTGTTGATGACTGACACGTAAGCGCAGCACAGGGTTCGTTAATCGTGGTAATCACTCTGGGACCCCAAAACAGTAAGTAATGGTCCATGAAACGGGCCAGAACCAGCCAAAACTACAAGTGTTGATGACCGACACGTAAACGCAGCCCAGGGTTCGTTAATCGTGGAAATCACTCTAGGACCCCAAAACAGTGAGTAATAGTCCTTGAAACGGGCCAGAATCGGCCAAATCTTCGAGTGTTGATGATCGACACGTAAGCGCACCTTGGGGTTTAACAACTATGGAAAACGCTTCGGGTCCCCAAAACGGTGAGTAATAGTCCACGAAACGGGTCAGTATCGGCCAAAACTGCGAGTGTTGGTGACCGACATGTAAACGCACCACAGGGTTCGTTGATTGTGGANCCTTGGGGTTCAACAACTATGCAGATCGCTTCGGGGCCCCAAAACGGTGAGTAATAGTCGACGAAACGGGTCAGAACCGGCCAAAACTTCGAGTGTTGGTGACCAACACGTAAGCACATATTGGGGTTTGACAACCATGGAAATTGCTTTGTGACCCCAAAACGGTGAGTAATAGTCCATGAAAGAGCCCAGAATAGGACAAACCTAGGATTATTGATGAACGGCATATAAAGGCACCCCGGGGTTCGACAATCATGGAAATTACTCAGGGACCCCAAATCAGTTAGTAATAGTCCAAGAAACAGGAGAGAATCGGCCAAAACTACAAGTGTTGATGACCGATACGTAAACGCAGCTCAGGGTTCGTTAATCGTGAAAATCACTATGGGAGCCCAAAACAGTGAGTAATAGTACATGAAATGGGCCAGAATCGGCCAAATCTGCGAGTGTTGATGACCGACACGTAAGCGCACATTGGGGTTCAACAACTATGGAAATCGCTTAGGGACCCCAAAACGGAGAGTAATAGTCCATGGAACGGGTCAGAATCGGCCAAAACTACGAGTGTTGGTGACCAAGACGTAAACGCACCCCAGGGTTCGTTAATCGTGGAAATCACAACGGGACCCCAAAACGGTGAGTAATAGTCCATGAAAGAGCCCAGAATCGGACAAACCTCGAATTATTGATGAATGACACATAAACACGCCCCGGGGTTCGACAATCATGGAAATCACTCAGGGACCCCAAATCAGTGAGTAATAGTCCAAGAAACGGTCCAGAATCGGCCAAAACTACAAGTGTTGATGACCGACACGTAAACGCAGCCCAGGGTTCGTTAATCGTGGAAATCACTCTAGGACCCCAAAACAGTGAGTAATAGTCCATGAAACGGGCCAGAATC
>CAJFDF010000782.1:33924-46529 GCA_904067115.1 Aegilops sharonensis
ACTCTTCTGAGTCTAGTTACCGATTTCAGGATGGACAATAGGATAGTTCCATGGGACGAACTCACCGGTAGTGACACCATAATGAATGAGTTGGCTCACCAATTACGTAGGTCTGGGTGGCCTGAAAGGACCTATGAGGAGGTACGTCAAGAACTTCTTAGGTTGCATGAAAGGTGGAAGAAGGTAGTGGAGCCGAAGAGTGAAACTTTCAGAAGGACTGCAGCAAAGAATACATTTTTATGGACTGAGGAGAGCGAGGACGACGAAGATATCTTCATGCCGCCGCTTCCGGGTTCTGCATCGTCGAAGGGCAAGAGTTCTGCATCGTCCAAAGGCAAGACTTCTGCATCCTCGAAGGGCAAGAGTTCTGCATCCAGCAAGGGCAAGAGTTCTGCATCGACGGAGGGCAAGAGGACCGCATCGTCGAAGGGCAAGAGGGCTGCATCAACGGAGGATGACGATGATGACTTCATGTAGTATGTAAGATGTATTCCAGTTTGTATTGTATTATTGTAGGGCATTATGTTCTATCTGAATTTCATTTTGTAGTATGTAAGATGTATTGCACAAGTTCAGCCGCACCGTTTAATTCAGATGTACTTGTATCTTAATTATCGGTTGTAATCTATTTGGAAATGTAACTGGAATAAGAATGCGAATTAATAGTAATATGTCTCTCGCATACATAAAACAATATATGTCTCCTGATCAGATAGAAGGAAGTGCGATAGTAACATAGATAATGAGTCATACATAGATAATAAGCATATGCGAATAGTCTGAAACTAACATAGATAATGAGTCATACATAGATAATAAGCATATCACTGCGGGGGACGGCGACGAGTCTGGGTCTTCCTCGGGCGAGGACCGGAAGACGATAAGCGCTGAGGCGGTGGACGAGGCTCGCGATAACCACGACCATAGTTAACCTCGTCTGTCACGGTCTGTGTCTCCTGCGTCGGTGGTGGTGGTGGAGTGTGAAACACTGTCTGCGAGAAGCCATAAATGTTTGTAGCATGGTCATCATCCTCGTGGTCGCCCTCAAAGTAATCAGCACCACCACTAAGGATGGGTGACTGCTCTGAATGCATGAACGGTTGCGACAGGTTGCCGCCTGCGGTAAAGTAAAAAACTTGTAAAATTGATACAAATGCATGAACGATTACTACTCTGTTCAAAAGAATGTAGTGAGTAGGGTTACCTAGTTCCATCTGCTGATGCCAGTAAGAGCTCCCTGGCTGTGAAGGAGGTGGCTCATGCCAGTAAGAGCTCCCTGGCTGTGAAGGAGGTGGCTCATTCCAGGAAGAGCTCCCTGGCTGTGAAGGAGGTGGCTCATTCCAGGAAGAGCTCCCTGGCTGTGAAGGAGGTGGCTCATGCCAGGAAGAGCTCCCTGGCTGTGAAGGAGGTGGCTCATGCCAGGAAGAGCTCCCTGGCTGTGAAGGAGGTGGCTCATGCCTGGAAGAGCTCCCTGGCTGTGAAGGATGAGGTTCTGCACGGTGCACAGAAGGTCGTGGTTGTGAACGTTGCACAGAGGGTCGTGGTTCTGAATGCTGTACAGAGGGACGTGGCGGACGATGTGCTGGAGGAGGAAGTGCAACATCCGAAAACCGTCTACACGTAACAGCAGCGTAAATCCCCCGTAGCTTGTCATCAAGACGCCTCAACCATGAGACGCCCTCTCGCGGTGGGATAGTTTCTCCCCTCTGAAAGCGCCGCATTAAAGCGGAAACCTCCTCTCGCGCCTGTACTGTCAAGTCACCCTGTAGATGAAGAGTTAACCAATTATATCCTCGTTGTATGATAGACACCACGAATAGACACCCAAACGAATATGTCCAGATTAACAAAAGACTCAACATATAAGAACCAAGGCATTTACCGCGTGGTGTATGGTTCCCACAACAGAGGCAGTTGGGTACATATCGCTGGTGAGAGGGGCTTCGATCTGATCAGGAGCAGCTGATGGAACCAAGTAGATCCTTGTTGTATGCCGGTAACGCTGCAGATACAACCCGAACATTTGCCAGTTAAAGGCCCGACCCTCACCCCAGGTATTTGTCGCAGCGGTAGTCCATTCGTCAACGTAAGGGGTAATGCTCTTAAGCCAGTAATCCATGGACTTGTTTCCTCCTAGGCGACTGTCCCTGATATTGACATGCGCGATACAGAATTAGGTATATTATGAATGTATAGCTGACAACTAAAATATTATTAGTACTTACTTGTGCACGTGCTCTGGCAACTGTGGAATTTTTGGAATCTCAGGCTCTTGATATAGACCGAACTGTCTCATTACTCTATGAAGAGACATCTCCTCAACCGTCACATCGAACACCAACTTGGCCTTGGTCATCCAAAAATGCCGATCTCTAGTGCACAATCCAGAAATCCCAACTGGGTACCTCGATGATATAGCCTCAGCGGAGTATGGCTCCCAGATAACTTGATCCTCGTGCAAACTATCAAACTGCGCCGTGAAGGACGGGTAGCATCCCCTAACCTGACTATGCGCAAACTGTCTCTGTGCATGACAACAAATAAGCATTAGTAATACTAATGAATGGCAAAAAATAATTAAATTAATTGTTACTTAATATAAATGTACCTCTCGCCGTGCCCAAACAGAACCCATAGTAGGTAAGTCGCCGATAGCAGGCACATAAGCCCCAGCTAAGTCCTCCAAACCAAAAGGTTTATCAATGTAGACATAGGGTCGTCCAATAGGGAATCTCTCGTATGACCAGAGCTGCAACAATAATGGACATCCAACAACACCAGATTTTCTAGACTTCAACAAGCAAGCTTTGCACAGGCCTCTGTACGTAGCCGCTAACACAGCAGAACCAAAACTCCTCTGTAGAATATCCGCGGGGCAACGTGCGTCAGCTATCTCTCGTGCAATACCGATGAGTCGTGCATCGACAGTGGTCACGTGGTTCTCCGTAAACATCGTCTTGCCGAACAGCCAAAGAATATATGCCTCTAAGGACCGGTCAATCTGTGCCTCCGACAACTCAACATCGGGATGTCCTAACGAGACAATCTACATAGAAACGTAATAATTGTATGAAAATCGGGCAACTAAAAAACAACATTTGTTTACGTGGCCGTGATGGTTACCTGAAACTGGCTCAACCATCTAAAAAGAGGTCCATGAGGATCGTTGTCTATGGCCCTAGCAGTCGGGACCGCAGCCAAAAAACGGGTCTGCATCGCTGTTTGCCACCCTGATTCTGCCTCTAAGGGACCTATGGCAGCACCGGCCAGAGGTAATCCCAACAAGTACGACACATCCTGTAAAGTAGGCGCCATCTCTCCCCATGGAAAGTGAAACGTATGTGTCTCTGGCCTCCATCTATCTACTAAGCAGGTAAGGAGTGACTTGTCGTAAGAGAAACGTTTCACTTGCCTCTTGTGTAACTGCACTGGTTCACCTGCCTCATCTAAGTCCGGACCATCAATCCACTCATCCAATGTACCCTGAACCAGCCGTGCCAAGGGTAGAAGTCCAGCCCAACTTAACCTACAAAATAAAAAGATTGTTAGCGGCTATGAAAAGTATGTAAAACATAGTAAGTCATTATATGGACTCCATTATATGCACACATACCTATCAACCCATGAATCGTGTATCAGCCAGTTAGTCTTTGGGGTACGAGTGACCAACACGTCTAAGTTGTTGCCCGCTTCCAATAGGGCGCCCCGGTGCTTTCTATCGATGTTGCCATTAAGCAACGGATACAAAGACATATCTGCAATTCAAACAACAAATCTCAGGTGCAAATAAAAACATAGATCTGACATATTACAAATTAAAACATAGTCCTGACATAGTACGAATTAAAACATAGTCCATGAGGATTTACATATTAAAACATAGTCCTGACATATTACAAATTAAAACATAGTCCTGACATATTACAAATTAAAACATAGTCCTGACATATTAAAACCCACTACGACACATTATATAGCTTGTGAGTTATTTCTTCCTCGTCCGCCCCTTCGGCCTCGACTGCCACGACCACGTCCGCCTCTTCCTCTTGTTGTCGCAGCCGTCGATGTGGAAGCACTCGTCGATGCGGAAGCACCATCTTTGTTCAGGTCGGGACAATATTTCATCCTATGCCCATAAGCCGCGCATAACAAACATTGCCTGGTTGCTCCACCAGCTTCAGACTGGTCCATATCGTTCCGGATGCGACGGGCCTTCCGTCTGCCCCTACTTGTTCGCCGAAGGTCTGGATGCGGGATATATACTCTCTCACCGTCGTTTACCTTGTTGAAATTGCCGACGACTCTAAACCCTGTCATCTCGCCTGTCCAGGTGTTGAGCACTGCCTCTTTTAAATAGTATGGGGACACGAAGGAGATAGCATCCAACTCAATCTGCCCACAGGCAGCCAACACATGAGAGCAAGGTAGGTGCAACAACTTCGGTTTGTTGCATGTACACTCACACGTTGGATAAAATTCCGTTCCAATTTTTACCTCGTGTGTCTTCACCTCATTTCCAGAACCAAAACCATCGGTAGGAAGCTGAACCTCATACCTCCTTTCTTGATTCCCTATGAGTCTGACAGTGTGCTTCTTTGCTTTCTCTATCTTCTTTGCCATGTATTCCATGACACGGCTACAATAAGGTGTGTTCTGATTATCTTCAATATGCTTCTGTGCTAACTCGTGCCTTTCTCTGAAATATCTCAAAGTGCCATGGAATACAGCCTCCACAATAGCTGTGAGTGGCAATGCTCTGTTCCCTCTCAGCACAAAGTTATACACCTCTGCAAGATTGGTTGTCATGTGGCCATACCTAGCTCCATGTGTGTCATGCAGCAAAGACCAATTCACTGGAGGCTCTTTCTCTATCCACTCAGAAAAATTCTTTATTGCCCTTCCCTTCTTTCTCGTAGTATTAGGAGGGTCAATTCCTGGCAAGTCACAAAGACCTACTGGCTCCTCTAGCTCCGCGATGAGTGCTGCTAATTTAACTTGATCTTCTTCCATTTTCTTCCTCGCACGGACCTGCTTCTTAGTAAACTCATCTAGTTTTGACCAAATAAATTCGTATTTGCGCTGCTGGCTCTGCTTGCATAATTTTTTGAACAAGTTCATCAACCGCTTGTTCTTGAACTGTGAGAAAAAATTAGCCCCAAGATGGCGCATGCACCACCGGCTCTGCAAGTCCCTCCAAGGTGTTCGTTCGTCATCTGTTGGATTACGAAGTGTCTTCACGGCCTTCAATATACCAGCATGTCTGTCATGAATGACACACACGTTTGGTCGGTCCTTCACAATGGCAATTTTCACTTGGCGGAAGAACCATACCCAGCTGAGAAAGTTCTCACCCTCCACAAATGCCATGGCAAGTGGGATGATTTGATTGTTCCCGTCCACACCAATAGCAGTCAGGATTTGCCCTCTATACTGACCGGTCAGGAATGTACCATCCACAAACAGAACAGGAGGACAATGCCGGAAAGCTTCGATGCACATACCAAAAGAGAAGAACACTCGTTTCAACACCTTGAAATCTGGTATACTCAGCAACCTCATGTGTTGTACGTTCACATAAGTGCCGGGATTCCTCTCCTTCAGTATGCCCAGGAGACGGACAACATTATCATATGAGTCGAAGAACGTCCCAAACCTTTCCTCCATAGCCTTCTGCTTAGCCCTCCAAGCCTTCCCATAAGGAATGACATACTTCCATCTGACCTTCACTGCTGTCTGGATGTGTTTTGCTTCCATATCTTTCTTCTCTACTATCTCAGTATACATGAGTTGCGCAATGAGACTTGAAGTCAGGTTCGGATGCTTCACCAGCAGGTTCTTCCTCACACAATTATGTGGGATGACAATGGTGACAACCCAGTGGATGTCGTACTTCGGCACGTGCCCGTGCACCTTCCCTGGACAACCTTTTTCAACACATTTCACGGTATAGTTTGTTGGACTTGATATGTGTGTCTTGAAAACCCTCTGCGTAGACATAGCCCACTTTATCACCGCATACTTCAATTTTTTCTTTGTATCAAACATAGCCCCTATTTGTACTTGGTTCAGATTATACTGCCATGGAGTCTCATGGCCATCGTTCACCGTAAGNACACATGAGAGCAAGGTAGGTGCAACAACTTCGGTTTGTTGCATGTACACTCACACGTTGGATAAAATTCCGTTCCAATTTTTACCTCGTGTGTCTTCACCTCATTTCCAGAACCAAAACCATCGGTAGGAAGCTGAACCTCATACCTCCTTTCTTGATTCCCTATGAGTCTGACAGTGTGCTTCTTTGCTTTCTCTATCTTCTTTGCCATGTATTCCATGACACCGCTACAATAAGGTGTGTTCTGATTATCTTCAATATGCTTCTGTGCTAACTCGTGCCTTTCTCTGAAATATCTCAAAGTGCCATGGAATACAGCCTCCACAATAGCTGTGAGTGGCAATGCTCTGTTCCCTCTCAGCACAAAGTTATACACCTCTGCAAGATTGGTTGTCATGTTGCCATACCTAGCTCCATGTGTGTCATGCAGCAAAGACCAATTCACTGGAGGCTCTTTCTCTATCCACTCAGAAAAATTCTTTATTGCCCTTCCCTTCTTTCTCGTAGTATTAGGAGGGTCAATTCCTGGCAAGTCACAAAGACCTACTGGCTCCTCTAGCTCCGCGATGAGTGCTGCTAATTTAACTTGATCTTCTTCCATTTTCTTCCTCGCACGGACCTGCTTCTTAGTAAACTCATCTAGTTTTGACCAAATAAATTCGTATTTGCGCTGCTGGCTCTGCTTGCATAATTTTTTGAACAAGTTCATCAACCGCTTGTTCTTGAACTGTGAGAAAAAATTAGCCCCAAGATGGCGCATGCACCACCGGCTCTGCAAGTCCCTCCAAGGTGTTCGTTCGTCATCTGTTGGATTACGAAGTGTCTTCACGGCCTTCAATATACCAGCATGTCTGTCATGAATGACACACACGTTTGGTCGGTCCTTCACAATGGCAATTTTCACTTGGCGGAAGAACCATACCCAGCTGAGAAAGTTCTCACCCTCCACAAATGCCATGGCAAGTGGGATGATTTGATTGTTCCCGTCCACACCAATAGCAGTCAGGATTTGCCCTCTATACTGACCGGTCAGGAATGTACCATCCACAAACAGAACAGGAGGACAATGCCGGAAAGCTTCGATGCACATACCAAAAGAGAAGAACACTCGTTTCAACACCTTGAAATCTGGTATACTCAGCAACCTCATGTGTTGTACGTTCACATAAGTGCCGGGATTCCTCTCCTTCAGTATGCCCAGGAGACGGACAACATTATCATATGAGTCGAAGAACGTCCCAAACCTTTCCTCCATAGCCTTCTGCTTAGCCCTCCAAGCCTTCCCATAAGGAATGACATACTTCCATCTGACCTTCACTGCTGTCTGGATGTGTTTTGCTTCCATATCTTTCTTCTCTACTATCTCAGTATACATGAGTTGCGCAATGAGACTTGAAGTCAGGTTCGGATGCTTCACCAGCAGGTTCTTCCTCACACAATTATGTGGGATGACAATGGTGACAACCCAGTGGATGTCGTACTTCGGCACGTGCCCGTGCACCTTCCCTGGACAACCTTTTTCAACACATTTCACGGTATAGTTTGTTGGACTTGATATGTGTGTCTTGAAAACCCTCTGCGTAGACATAGCCCACTTTATCACCGCATACTTCAATTTTTTCTTTGTATCAAACATAGCCCCTATTTGTACTTGGTTCAGATTATACTGCCATGGAGTCTCATGGCCATCGTTCACCGTAAGGCCGGTGGATATGTCCTGCTCCCATGCAGAAGGAATCGGTACCTCAACTTCATCCTCAGAATTTTCAGAATCCAGTTCCTCCACCAATCCATCCTCGTCCTCTTCCTCCATCACCCTCTGCATTTCATCCCCTTCCTCATCCCCATCAGCAAAACCTGAACCAGCTAATATTATCGACTGGCTACTCTGCCCAGTATCAGGACCACAAACATTGTGTGGCACGTAGTCTGACTCTTTCTCGGGTTGGCTAGCATCCACATCTTGTGGCTGTGACCCGGATAAAACAATCTCGTTAGCCACTTCACTGCCTTGGCCGGGTTCATACCCCCTGTGGAGTTCTACGGTATTCTCCTCCTTCGGCACAGGTTGCACAAGTGCATATGGGTGGATTCTTCGGTCTCGACAGCGTCTTAACAGGGACAACCAATGCTGGCTCCTATCTACCGGCATCAACTCCCACTTGACATTTTTACAGGATTTGGTCCACAATGCATGAATACTGACAGAACATACTTCAGGATCCAGACCGAAACTAGTTGTCAACCAGTACTTCAACTGTCTAATGTCCAGTCTGTCCGGGTCAGCTAGTGTCATGACGCCATTTTTAAACTCGCTAAGATCAACCCCCAACTCATTATATCGAACATTACCANCAGGAGACGGACAACATTATCATATGAGTCGAAGAACGTCCCAAACCTTTCCTCCATAGCCTTCTGCTTAGCCCTCCAAGCCTTCCCATAAGGAATGACATACTTCCATCTGACCTTCACTGCTGTCTGGATGTGTTTTGCTTTCATATCTTTCTTCTCTACTATCTCAGTATACATGAGTTGCGCAATGAGACTTGAAGTCAGGTTCGGATGCTTCACCAGCAGGTTCTTCCTCGCACAATTATGTGGGATGACAATGGTGACAACCCAGTGGATGTCGTACTTCGGCACGTGCCCGTGCACCTTCCCTGGACAACCTTTTTCAACACATTTCACGGTATAGTTTGTTGGACTTGATATGTGTGTCTTAAAAACCCTCTGCGTAGACATAGCCCACTTTATCACCGCATACTTCAATTTTTTCTTTGTATCAAACATAGCCCCTATTTGTACTTGGTTCAGATTATACTGCCATGGAGTCTCATGGCCATCGTTCACCGTAAGGCCGGTGGATATGTCCTGCTCCCATGCAGAAGGAATCGGTACCTCAACTTCATCCTCAGAATTTTCAGAATCCAGTTCCTCCACCAATCCATCCTCGTCCTCTTCCTCCATCACCCTCTGCATTTCATCCCCTTCCTCATCCCCATCAGCAAAACCTGAACCAGCTAATATTATCGACTGGCTACTCTGCCCAGTATCAGGACCACAAACATTGTGTGGCACGTAGTCTGACTCTTTCTCGGGTTGGCTAGCATCCACATCTTGTGGCTGTGACCCGGATAAAACAATCTCGTTAGCCACTTCACTGCCTTGGCCGGGTTCATACCCCCTGTGGAGTTCTACGGTATTCTCCTCCTTCGGCACAGGTTGCACAAGTGCATATGGGTGGATTCTTCGGTCTCGACAGCGTCTTAACAGGGACAACCAATGCTGGCTCCTATCTACCGGCATCAACTCCCACTTGACATTTTTACAGGATTTGGTCCACAATGCATGAATACTGACAGAACATACTTCAGGATCCAGACCGAAACTAGTTGTCAACCAGTACTTCAACTGTCTAATGTCCAGTCTGTCCGGGTCAGCTAGTGTCATGACGCCATTTTTAAACTCGCTAAGATCAACCCCCAACTCATTATATCGAACATTACCAGCGCCGTAGTAAACATTCAGATTTACTGATTCAGACATTTTCACCTGTCAGACATTGCCATCTTCTCATTAATCACAATATACACTAATATTATCCGCTACACGGACTATGCGCTAAAATGCCTCCAAAAATATATTAACACTAAAATTCACAATATACACTAATATTATCCGCTACACGAACTATGCGCTAAAATGCCTCCAAAATTATATTAACACTAAAATTCACAACGAACACTAATATTATCCGCTACACGAACTATGCGCTAAAATGCCTCCAAAATTATATTAACACTGCAATTCACAACGAACACTAATATTATCCGCTACACGAACTATGCGCTGAAATGCCTCCAAAAATTTATTGACACTAAAATTCACAATATGACTTATATACACTAACTAAACTATACAATTTACATAATATTTGTGACGCCGTGATTATACCTTCGAAGTGTGTGTATGCTTCTTGCACCACCGGAGAACGACAACGCCGCCCCCGACGACCGGAGGTTCAACTCCGGTCAGCCCCTAACCTGCTCCTCCTCCTCACCACCTCCTCCTCTGCAGCAGCTTCTACTAGTCACCACCACCTACTACCCGTCCTCCTCTCCACCATGGCTCCTCCTCCCCACCATGGCTACTCCTCCCCAAACACATCAAAAACTATCACATAGCAAAAAATAACACCATAGGCCGGTGGAGATTGCGATGATCTACCGATTCTGTGGGTTGGATTTGCAAATGAGTGGCAAATGGAGGAGATCGGCGCGGGGGGGCGAGGTAGAGAAGAACTGAGAGAGAGAAAGGGAAACGAAGAAGAACAGAGCGCTCGCGTCGGCGAACGGGGCTTATCCGCACCTTTTCGGCCGTAGCCTGGCCGAAAAGCTCTGCTTCGGTCACCGGTGGGCCGAAAACGGCCCAGTTCGGCCGCCCAGCAGCCGAAGCTACTATTTTCGGTCGGGCCCCAGCCGACAGCGTGTTTTCGGCCCAAGCGCGGCCGAAAAGCCTACTTCGGCCATGACCTGGCCGAAAACCCCCTTTTCGGCCCACCCCTGGCCGACGGGCTACTAGTTTTGCATTTTTCTCATTCTACACTATAGTTTCCGAAATTGCTACAAAAAACATGATAGTTTTGAAAAAACACCCCCCCCCCCCCGTGGATCGCCTTTTCAGTTTAAAAAAAAATAAAAGAAAATGATGAAAATGTCAAAAAAATAAAAGAAAATAAGTTTCCCATGTGATATGTGGTCTAGTTGTTGGGAAAATTTGCAAATATGAATTTCGACTTCATTTGCAAAATCTCTCGAGAATTTGTAAAAATGGGCATAACTTTTGCATACTAACTCGGATGAAAAAGNCTTCATTTGCAAAATCTCTCGAGAATTTGTAAAAATGGGCATAACTTTTGCATACTAACTCGGATGAAAAAGTTTTTTATATGAAAAATCATCTACTCGAAAAGTTACGGGGCTTTCAAGATCCTTTCAAGATCCCCAAAAACATAACAGAAAAAAAGTTACGAGGCTTTCAAGATCTAGCGGCAAAAAAATTCAAAAAATTTCAAACTTACTAGTGGCGCACCGTGGATGTGGTGCGCCACTAGTAACAGAAAAAAAATTACTAATTTCAAAAAAAAATTGAATTTTTTTTCAAAAAATAATACGTAATATGATCGAGAAGTTTGAAATATTTTTCAAAATTTCATCATAGTCATTAACATGAACAAAGTCCTAGACATTAATAAGGTATAACAGGATTGATATGCTAGATATATCAACAAGTGCCTGTGAAGTGACCTGTTGCTGGGGTTGGATAGAACTCTGAAGTTAAGCGTGCTTGGGCTGGAGTAGTGTGAGGATGGGTGACCTTTCGGGAAGTTTGACCACGGAGTGCGATTTGACCCGAGATTAAGCCATAGTGAACTGAGATTAAGAAAAAATTGAAAAAAAAATTAAAAAAATTTAAATTTTTTATGATAAAAACTAAAAAAAAATTGAAAAAAAAATGTTACTAATGGCGCACTTCTATGTGGTGCGCCATTAGTATACCAGATACTAATGGCGCACCGTGGGCTATACATGGTGCGCCATTAGTATCTGGTATACTAATGGCGCACCAGGTGGTGCGCCATTAGNCTGCGTAGACATAGCCCACTTTATCACCGCATACTTCAATTTTTTCTTTGTATCAAACATAGCCCCTATTTGTACTTGGTTCAGATTATACTGCCATGGAGTCTCATGGCCATCGTTCACCGTAAGGCCGGTGGATATGTCCTGCTCCCATGCAGAAGGAATCGGTACCTCAACTTCATCCTCAGAATTTTCAGAATCCAGTTCCTCCACCAATCCATCCTCTTCCTCTTCCTCCATCACCCTCTGCATTTCATCCCCTTCCTCATCCCCATCAGCAAAACCTGAACCAGCTAATATTATCGACTGGCTGCTCTGCCCAGTATCAGGACCACAAACATTGTGTGGCACGTAGTCTGACTCTTTCTCGGGTTGGCTAGCATCCACATCTTGTGGCTGTGACCCGGATAAAACAATCTCGTTAGCCACTTCACTGCCTTGGCCGGGTTCATACCCCCTGTGGAGTTCTACGGTATTCTCCTCCTTCGGCACAGGTTGCACAAGTGCATATGGGTGGATTCTTCGGTCTCGACAGCGTCTTAACAGGGACAACCAATGCTGGCTCCTATCTACCGGCATCAACTCCCACTTGACATTTTTACAGGATTTGGTCCACAATGCATGAATACTGACAGAACATACTTCAGGATCCAGACCGAAACTAGTTGTCAACCAGTACTTCAACTGTCTAATGTCCAGTCTGTCCGGGTCAGCTAGTGTCATGACGCCATTTTTAAACTCGCTAAGATCAACCCCCAACTCATTATATCGAACATTACCAGCGCCGTAGTAAACATTCAGATTTACTGATTCAGACATTTTCACCTGTCAGACATTGCCATCTTCTC
>CAJFDF010000785.1:0-17493 GCA_904067115.1 Aegilops sharonensis
CCTCTTTGCCATCTGCCAGCCGCTGGCTGATGGCAAAGATATGGGCCTTTGCCATCCGCTGGCAGATGGCAAAGAGGTGGGGCTACTGGCCGTTATAGCGCCGTTACCCATTGGGCTCCACCCACTTCTTTGCCATCTGCCAACAGATGGAAAAGATTCTTTGCCATCTGCTGGCAGATGGCAAAGAGGTGGGTTGACAGGTCGTTGCAGCACTGGACCCTACCCACCTCTTTGCCATCTGCTGGCAGATGGCAAAGATTATTTGCCATCCACTAGCAGATGGCAAAGAATTGGCTGATGGCAACCATGTTCTTTGCCATCTGTCAGTTCTTTGCCATCTGTTTTTTATAAGCAGATGGCAAAGATGTTCTTTGCCATCAGCTGGCAGATGGCAAAGAGCTGGCTGATGGCAAATTCCCAGTTTCCAGTAGTGTTGGTTCTGTCTCCTCCTCCTCCCATCATGCCGGTGGGCCGTGATCCTTCTGCTTCGCCTGACATTTTGGAGGAGGCTCTTTCCACGCTGACCCAGCTTCGGGACCACCTCCAAGGCGCCGACCATCGCCTGGCGTCAGGGCGCTTGGAGTTGATCTCGGGGTGGCTGCAATCTGACGCGTCCATCAGGGCGGCATGGGGGCCAGGCCATAGCAGCTTCAAAGGAGGGCAACTGGGACGCTGGCCTGGCTGCTGCCGCCCGTGACGCAGCGCTGAAGGAAGTTGAGGTCGCCAAGGAGCATTGCCGGTTGGTGGAGGCCAAGCTGGAGACCACGCATAACGAGCGCGCGGCCGAGGGTCATGATCGCACGGCATGGGAGGAGAAGGTGAGGGCCCGGGAAGATGCGGTCGCCGGCCGTGAGATAGAGCTGGAGCTGTCGGCGAGGGCGCAGGCCATAGAACGCAGCCGCCTGGAGGAGCTGGAGAAGAATATGGAAGCGGAGAAGGTCCAGCTGGAGGCCAAGGCGAAGGTTCTTGCCGAGGATCGCATGGCCTTCAAATCTCTTGAGCTAAGGTCCCGCGAGGCACTACAGGATCTCGACGAGAAGGGCTTGGAGAAGTCGTTGGTGACTGATGATGAGGGCCCTGCACAAGTACTCCCTTAGCTTGTCACGCGCTCGAGGGCGTCATCAATGGGATCGGCCCTATGGTGGAGGGGGAAGCCCGCGCGCTCTCCTCATCAGCCCTGACGCGCGTCTTTAGCCACCTCCATCTTCGCGACCTTGATGCCGACCTCGGTGTCCTGCTCGAGCCCGTGGACGAAGAGCGCTGCGCGGCTGCTGCCGAAGCCGTGAAGGGCCAGGTGGAGGCCCTATTGAAGAAGTTCCTCACCATCGACCCTGCACCCCCGACTGACGGTGCTGCTGGCCTTGTGGCTTCGGCAGACGCACGGGTGACGGCGACGCCGTCAACGAAGGGGCACTCCTCGCGGACGGCGGCTACGCCTAAGGTTGATGCGGGGGCTTGCTGACGGCGCCTCTTCCCCATTTTATTTCCTGCAACATGCACCATGCCTTGTGGAGTCGTTTAAAACTCGTATTTGGTATTTGGAGAACAGTATGTTTTCTAATAACTTATTAGGATTCTGCAATTTCCTTCCTGCTTGCTTTAATGTTCTGCGTCAGCATAGCCTGGCCCCGCGCATACCTCAGCCGCCGCTGGCTCGTCCGGGTTGCCAGGACGAGGCCATGGGTGAGGGGATACGTGACCAGTTAGGCTCCTGAGGCGCGATGCTCAGGGGGCCCCCTTGATGTATGAACAACCCTCAGGAGGGAAACACGAAACTAGGCCTTAGCGTTCTGCGTCGGCATGGCCCAGCCCCGTGCATGCCTCAGCCACCGTTGGGTTATCCGGATCACCAGGACGAGACCAAGGGGTGAGGGGCTACGTGGCTAGTTAGGCTCCTGAGTCGCGATGCTCATGTGTCCCCCTTGACGTACAAACAGACCTCCATACCTATCCTCGCCGAGGTCCCGCTCGGGAGGGGCACGCGATGACCAGGTCTGAGGGACCTGGCAGGGTGGCGTATGCTTGGGTGTGACCCGGGCGTAGCCCCCGTGCCCATCCCCCTCGCCTGACTCTCCAGAGGGGGAGTGTTGCAACGAGGCTGGACACTGAGCGCGGAGGCTCCTTGAGATTGGTATGGCCATGGGGTCGCCCTCAGATGTTTATCAACAGCGCGGAGGATAGCGCTTCTGCACTTGCACGGGCATAGCCGCTCCTCGACCGTGTCGACTGCCAGCGCAGAGCATGGTGCTTCCACTTGTGCGTGGGTGAGGGCTCCCTCGGAGTTGAGCCCCCGGGGCATGTACAGCCCCACCCTGACACGTGGCTTGCACGGCAGGGCTAGACGAGGTGTGTCTGGGCATTCGTGAGCCAGCGCGGGACTCACGAGGCCCTACCTCAAGGCGGGTTGCGCCTGGTCTTGATTCTTGATAGCTGCGGTGGCCCTGCGAGATGGTTAGGCAACCTGCGCCGGGTGAATCTCCTGAGGTGATCAGATGAGAAGGCCAAACACCAACGACCCCAGGAGGTGAGGTGAATGGGGCCAGCCCGCTAGACAGAGCTCAGTCGTTGGGTTTATCGACGCTGCAGGGACGGACCCGAGCACAGACGTCGTGCCTAGTCTTCTCATGCGAAAAATCCTGAAGAAAGACGACCGGCGCGCGGCTCCCGTGGTGGCGAGGCACCGGGTCACGCGCCCTGACTTGTCCGTCCGTGATTGACTCATGCGAGAACAAGGCACCAAGGGCCATGGGAGGTGACGTACACGGGAGCTGGCCCGCGAGCCAGTGCTCAGCCTCTTGGATTTAGCGATGCTCCAGGGATGGACCCGAGCATAGAAGCCGTGCCAGTCCTTAATTATGAGGCGGTCGTGGGTGGGCTTACAAGGGCGCATGACGTTGGTGGTATCGAAGTACCGGACAGGCAGGTGATAATCATAAGATGACTCAAGCAATGGTAGCTCAGATAGATGCAAGAACGATACATGCCACAGGGACGGACCCGTGCGGCCTGGGGATGATGCAGCCCGAGGGGCGCCCCCAACAGAGTGAGCTAAGGATGCAAAAGGATACATGTTGCAGGGGCAGGCCCGTTAGACTTTGGAATGATGCTGCCCGAGGGGCGCTCCCAGCTGAATAAACCAGAAAATGTCACCTGGAACCGTTGTCGACAAGGTGTTGGGGTAGCTGAAGACGCAAGCTGAAGAAGTTGTTCCCCATGAGCCGCTAGGATCCCGAGCCTAAGGAGGCTCTGGGAGGCCGGGAGGCTCGTGAAGAACTGTCGCCATCTCCGCCAGGACTGCTTGGTGCCTGGCTTCAGGGGCCACCAGGATGCTCCGTAGGCGGCATTGAAAGGTCACAGCCGCGTTCGGTAGGCCGAAGGGCATGCGAACATAGCTGTGAGGTGGACCTTCACACCGGCCGATGCGGGATGGCCACAAGCGCTCCTGAGATGCGGCTCTATTGAGCCCGAGGTAGTCGACGCAGGCGCGCAGCTCGTCGTCCTCGCCAGGACAAGGAGCTGCGCTGGGTGGTGGGCGGCGGTTTCCGCGCATGAATCTTGCTTCTTGAAGCTCCTTGGTGGTCTTGGTGCTGAACACCTGAGCACCAGGCACCCCATGCCTCGTACCCTGATGCGGGAAGCATGCCTCCACGTGGTGCCCGAGCGCCTCCCTCGTGACGTTGGCTAGGTCTGAGGCCCTACCGAAGAGATCCCCCGAGCCCAGCCTAAGGAGGGTGCGGGGCGCACCTTCCTATGTGAGGGAGGGAGGCGCCCCATCTGCGGGCGCAGGTCCTGAGGTGATGCCGCTAGAGATACCGCTCTCCTGAGGCCCTTGGCAGAGCAGTTGCTTCTTCTTCTTGGGGACAACCTCAGGGGGGTAGATCGTGCCTTCGTTGTCTGGGTCCTCGACCGCTGCAGCCTGGTAAGCGTGCTCGAGAGAGCACACCGCGTCTTTTTCCTCGCAGGCGACCGTGATGACACCGCCGCTCCCTGGCATCTTGAGGACGTTGTAAGCATGGTGAGTCACCGCCATGAACTTGGCCAGGGCGGTATACCCAAGGATGGCATTGCACGGCAGGCGGATGTGGGTGACGTCGAAATCGATGAGATCGGTGCAGTAGTTGGCGCACTTGCCGAAGGTGACTGGGAGGCGGACCTACCCTATCGGGGTGGTGGAGCCGCCGGTCACTCCTGAGAAGGGCTTGGTAGGCTTCAGCTGATGATATGGCACTTGGAGGCAGTCGAACGTCTCAACGGATAGGACATTGAGCCCTGCGCCGCAGTCGATGAGGGTCTTGGTGACTTGAACGTTGCTGATGATGAGCGAGCAGAGTATCGGGAGGGCGCCTATAGTTGCTGCGCACTTGAGCTGGTGGGATGAGCTGAAGGTGATGGCGCACTTGGACCACCTTAGCGGGCGCGTGGCCTCAAGCCTAGGGAGGGCCGCGTTCTCCTCACAAGCAAACTGCTTGAAGATGCGCTGGGAGGCTGGGGCCTGAGCGCTGCCCAAGATGCAAGCGATGGCGCGCGGCTCCTGGAAACCCCAGCCCCCTCTTCCTGGTGATGGTCGTTGTTCCTCCTTGGCGGCGGTGGCAGTGGAGGGAGGCCAGCCTTGCCTTGAGGACGGACCTTCGAGGCTGATCCCTCCAGGCGCCCTCGTGAGGCTGGTCCTGCCAGCGGTCCTCACGAGGCTGGTCGCGCTACTCCTGGCGGGGGCCGCGGTCTTCCCAGCGTCCTCCACTTCCTCCTCCTCCTCGGCCGTAGCCTCGGCCATTACGCCCGGGACGTCAACTGAAGCGGCCATCATGGATGGCCCTGAGCTCCTGACAGTCGTTGGTGTTGTGGCTGTGTACGTTGTGGAAGGCGCAGAACGGGCAATTGCCCTTGGATGACTCCGGGTGGTCGCGGCCGCGCTTCACCTCTGGCTCAGCCGCGAGTACGGCCACTCCCTTGCGCTTCACATCCTTGGCCTTGGCCTTCTTGTCTTCTGGGTCTGCAGCTGGAAGCTCGAGGAGGGAGAGGCGCCCCTCCTCAGCTCTCGCACACTTGGTCGCCATGTTGAACATCTCCAAGGCCATGCACAGGTCCTCGTGGATGGAGAGCTCCTCCTCATCTTGACGTCACAGACGCAATCAGAGAACGCGGAGATGATGGCCTCGTCCGTCACCTTGGGGATCTTGAGGCGAACGCTATTGAAGCATTGGATATACTTTTGCAGAGTTTCCCTTGGCTGCTGCTTGATGCGCCACAGGTCTCCCGCGACCGGCGGGCGGTCACGAGTGCCCTGGAAGTTGGCGACGAAACGCTCGCGCATCTCAATCTAGGAGGTGATTGATCGCGCGGGCAAGTTGAGGAGCCACAAGCACGCACCATCTTTGAGGGCCATGGGAAACCAGTTCTCCATGACTTTCTCGTCGCCGTTGGCTGCTTTGATGCTCAGCTCGTAGAGCTGCGGGAACTTAGCTGGGTCAAGGGTGCCTTCGTAGCGTGGAGGCATGTCGGGCTTGAATTTCCCGGGCCATACGATGCTACGCAGCTCGGGAGTGAAGGCGCGCCAGCCTGCTGTAGTCACTTTGGCACGTCGTGGAGGTGGAGCCTAGTCTTGGTGCCCACGCGCCGCCACCGCAGGCGGCGCACGGTCTTGATGTGGCGGTGCTGGAAGTGCAGGAGCATCTTGCTGCGGCCGAGGGACCTCCTGGCAGCTTACTTCTTCACACGCGGGCACCCTGCACGGTGGGTCGCACCGCGGGGCCGCGCGTCTTGGTGCGAGGGCGACGTCTTGACGTGGAGGTGGTGGAGGCGCTCCATGGGCCACGCCGCCCGTAGCGGTAGGCGGACGAGACAATGAGAGGGATGGTGCAGGGGAGCCCCTGGCGGCGCTGACGAGCTCGGCGATGTGGTCCAGCCAGTCCTCGTAGGGGTCGTTAACTGGGCGGTAGCGTAGGAGTTCGCGCGCCATGAGCAGCACGGCCCTGCGCGTCCACGGGCCTGCAGCGAGCGTGAGACGACGAGCCGGCCGGAGTTAGCGACAGGGTGGCGGTGCGTCCATCCCGCCACACGGAGGGGTTCAGCAATGAAGCCTGCTGCTCGTTCCCTGCCGGGCCGGTGGCGGCATGGGCAGCAAGTGATGGAGAGCGATGGGACGGGCGCCATCTGGGCGACACGAGCGTTCAGAGAGGCCCAACGCTCAGCGCGGGCACCACGAGCGTCATCCATGAAACTGGCGGAGCGGTGAAGCGTGGATTGACGGAGGAAAAGCTTCGGCGGACCCCTACCTGGCGCGCCAAAATTTCATATTCAGGGTTCCGGCAAACCCTTATTAGGTTCGAACTCTGGGGTGCGCACGAAGAACTCTCTCTCTCCCTAGTTCACTCGCTCAACGATCTCACGGCCTAGCTTGACAAACCCAAAGAACACGAGACATGGAGGTTTATACTTGTTCGGGACATCGTTGTGGTGTAAAACCTACTCCAGTGTGCTGTGGTGGATGGCCTCGCGGGCTAAGCATGAACTAGTACAATGGATGAACAGCCTCAGGAGGTGAGGTGTTCTTGAGCTCGATGAGCTGGCGAGATGGCCTTGGTGGAATGGATCCGATCCAAGATGAGTTGCCTCATATGGTGGTGGCTAGTCCTATTTATAGAGGCCCCGGTCCTCTTCCCAAATGCAGGCGGGAAGGGATCCCACAATAGCCAATTTTGAAGGGAGACAACTAGTACAAGCTATCCTGACAAAAGGTGGTCTTCGCCTGCCAAAGGCTCTGGAGGTGACGCTGTTGTCGGCTCCGTGGTGACCTCCATCCTGCCGTCCTGCTGGTCTTGGTCTTGTTGCACCGATATGGAAACTTTTGCCTGATGCCTCGGGACTCCTCGCCTGCTCCTGCCTCTTTAGCACCAAAGAGGAAACTAGTACATTGCGCCCGCTGGCGCCCGCCTAGCCTTGGTCGTCACGGCTCACGTCACGTGAACCTCGCGAGGTGCCTCTTTCATAGATATCTCCCCTCCTTGGGAGCCAGCCTAGCGAGGCCGCCCCCAGGGAGGTCTTGATGTCGCCCGCCTCGTGAGGCTTGGCCACTCGCGAGGGTCTTGAGTCGTTGGTGCCGAAGCTGGGCCGTATCGGGCTGTTGGTGGAGCCACGCCGTGGGCCGCAAGCAGGCAAGTCTTGGTACCCCCGTTCCCAGGACGCCGACAGAGCCGCATAGCACTATGCATTTTCAAGATTTTTGGTAACTTGTTGCCAAAGGGGGAGAAAGTGCATAGATCATAGGCTGAGAGAGAGAGAGAGAGAGAGAGAGAGAGAGAGAGAGATTTGCTTCTTTTTGCTATCTCTTTTGCTACTTGTTTGATACTTATTTGTTTGCTTGCTTGGATGCTACTTTATGGTTGTGTGTGTGAGATACTTGTATGGTCATGTGTTTGATCATATCATAGTTTAATGTTTGAGCTTGGATGATAATATTATCTATCTCTCATGTATGATCATTCACTTTGTCTTGGTGATGAGTGTATATTTCATATTCTATCATTTTGAGCGCTCCACCAAGATGTATGTGACATGGNGTCACGTGAACCTCGCGAGGTGCCTCTTTCATAGATATCTCCCCTCCTTGGGAGCCAGCCTAGCGAGGCCGCCCCCAGGGAGGTCTTGATGTCGCCCGCCTCGTGAGGCTTGGCCACTCGCGAGGGTCTTGAGTCGTTGGTGCCGAAGCTGGGCCGTATCGGGCTGTTGGTGGAGCCACGCCGTGGGCCGCAAGCAGGCAAGTCTTGGTACCCCCGTTCCCAGGACGCCGACAGAGCCGCATAGCACTATGCATTTTCAAGATTTTTGGTAACTTGTTGCCAAAGGGGGAGAAAGTGCATAGATCATAGGCTGAGAGAGAGAGAGAGAGAGAGAGAGAGAGAGAGAGAGATTTGCTTCTTTTTGCTATCTCTTTTGCTACTTGTTTGATACTTATTTGTTTGCTTGCTTGGATGCTACTTTATGGTTGTGTGTGTGAGATACTTGTATGGTCATGTGTTTGATCATATCATACGTTAATGCTTGTGCTTGGATGATGATTTTATTTATATCTCATCTATTATCATTCACATTGGCTTGGTGATGAGTGCATATTTCATTTACTATCATTTTGAGAACTCCACCAAGATGTATGTGACATGGAAGAGTAACCCACGATCCTAATCGATTGTGCATTTGCATTCAAAAGCAAATTTTAAATAATGCACAAATTTGGGGTGAGCTCTTGCTTATCACATACTTCTCAAAGCGACGATATATTTCATCCTTATTATCATTTGTCAAAGCTTTGATCTATATGTTGTCATCAATTACCAAAAAAGGGGAGATTGAAAGTGCAACTAATCCCTGGGTAGTTTTGGTAATTCTTAACAACATATAGCTCATTGAACTAATACTCTTTCAAGATGATCATTTCAGAAAGTTCAATGATTGGCATCGCATGGACTAGAGATGTGGACCCCTTAAAATGCTAAGGACACATATTGGCTCAAGCTCAACACTCTACATTTTCATTTTAGTGATCCAAGATCACATTCAGTCCATAGGAAAAGCCAATACTATTAAAAGGGGATGAGGTGTTTCTTAATGGCTTGCTTGCTCAAAATGCTTAGTCATATGCTCCAAAAGATCTCAACCACTTTCTCATATCCACATATGTCCCATACCAAAAGTCAAACTTGGCCCCACCGATTTGATCTATCAGGCGCTATCGAGTTCATTTGACATAGCCATAGCCAAAAACCCTAATCTGTTCGGTCTCACCGATAGGGATCTCGGTCTCACCGAGATGGGATTGCAAACTCTCTGTTTCCCTTTGTAATGTTTCGGTCTAACCAAGATGAGCTATCGGTCCCACCGATTTCGCAATGCAAATTTTTTTGTTTCCTTTTCATAACGTTTCGGTCTCACTGAAATGAGCGATCGGTCCCATCAAGTTTGCCTGACCAACTCTCTGTTTGCCTATTACAGTAATCGGTCTCACCGATTTCATGTGATCGGTCTCACCGAGATTACCTTATGCCCTAACCCTAATGAAATCGGTCCCACCGAGTTGACATGTCGGTCCCACCGAAAATCCTAACATTCACATTTCGAACTAAATTAGTCTGGCCTAGTTTGAGTATTCGGTCCCACCGAGTTTGGTAAATTGTGCGTAACGGTTAGATTTTGTGTGGATGCTATATATACCCCTTCCTCCATTCATGGAGAGAGCCATCAGAACGTGCCTACACTTACAACATTCATTTTCTGAGAAAGAACCACCTACTCATGTGTTGAGACCAAGATATTCTAATCCAACCACAAGAATGTTGATCTCTAGCCTTCCCCAAGTTGCTATCCACTCAAATCATCTTTCCACCAACTCCAAATCTATGAGAGAGAGTTGAGTGTTGGGGACACTATCATTTGAATCACAAGAGCAAGGAGTTCATCATAAACACACCCTCTATTACCTTTTGGAGAGTGGTGTCTCCTAGATTGATTAGGTGTCACTTGGGAGCCTCCGTCAAGATTCTGGAGTTGAACCAAGGAGTTTGTAAGGGCAAGGAGATCGCCTACTTCGTGAAGATCTACCCAAGTGAGTCAAGTCCTTCGTGGGCGATGGCCATGGTGGGATAGACAAGGTTGCTTCTTCGTGGACCCTTCGTGGGTGGAGCCCTCCGTGGACTCGCGCAACTGTTACCCTTCGTGGGTTGAAGTCTCCATCAACGTGGATGTACAATAGCACCACCTATCGGAACCATGCCAAAAATCTCCGTGTCTACATTGCGTATGCTCCCTCCAAACTCCTCCCCTTTACCTTGATATGCAATGATTTACATTCCGCTGGTATACTCTTAGATTTGCATGTTTATGTTGATTGCTTGACTTGTGATAAGTTGCTAAAATCTGCCAAGACTTAAAATCGGGAAAAGGCTAGATTTTTATTTGGTCAAGTAGTCTAATCACCCCCCTCTAGACATACTTTCAATCCTACATACGCCTCCGGTCATATTCACGTAGTGCTTAGGCGAAGCCCTACGCGGATCACTTCACCATCATCGTCACCACGCTGTCGTGTCGACAGAACTCTCCTTCGACACTTTGCTGGATCAAGAGTTCGAGGGATGTCATCGAGCTGAACGTGTGCAGAACTCGGAGGTGCCGTACGTTCGGTGCTTGATCGGTCGGAACAAGAAGAAGTTCGACTACATCAACCGTGTTGTCAAACGCTTCCAATTTTGGTCTATGAGGGTATGTGGACACACTCTCCCCCTCTCGTTGCTATCATCTCCTAGATAGATCTTGCGTGAGCGTAGGATTTTTTTGAAATTGCATGCTACGTTCCCCAACTGTGGCATCATAGCCAGGACTATGTGTAGTTGATATGCACAAGTAGAACACAAAGAGTTGTGGGCGGTGATCATCATACTGCTTACCACCAATGTCTTATTTTGATTCGGCGGTATTGTTGGATGAAGCAGGCCGGACCAACCTTACATGACCACGTTCATGAGACTGGTTCCACCGACAGACATGCAAGTAGTTTTGCATAAAGGTGGTTGGCGGGTGTCTGTTTCTCCAACTTTAGTTGAATCAAATTTGACTGCGGCCGGTCCTTGTTGAAGGTTAAAACAGCAAACTTGATAAATCATCGTTGTGGTTTTGATGCATAGGCAAGAACGGTTCTCACTAGAAGCCCGTAGCAGCCACGTAAAATTTGCAACAACAAAGTAGAGTACGTCTAACTTGTTTTTGCAGGGCATGTTGTGATGTGATATGGTCAAGACATGATGTGATATACGTTGTTGTATGAGGTGATCATGTTTTGTAAAAGTTATCGACAACAGGCAGGAGCCTTATGGTTCTCGCTTTATTGTATGAAATGCAAACGCCATGTAATTGCTTTATTTTATCACTGTGCGTTACCGATAGTTGTAGAAGCAATAGTTGGCGAGACGACAATGACACTACAATGGAGATCAAGGTGTCAAGCCGGTGACGATGTAGACCATGATGATGCTTTGGAGATGGAGATCAAAGGCACAAGATGATGATGGCCATATCATGTCACATATTTTGATTGCATGTGGTGTTTATCTTTTATGCATCTTATTTTGTTTAGTACGGCGGTAGAAATATAAGATGATCCCTCACTAAAATTTCAAGGTATAAGTGTTCTCCCTGAGTATGCACCGTTGCGATAGTTTGTCGTGCCGAGACACCACATGATGATCGGGTGTGATAAGCTCTACGTTCACATACAACGGGTGCAAGACAGTTTTGCACATGCGGAATACTCGGGTTAAACTTGATGAGCCATGTACAGACATGGCCTCAGAACACTGGAGACCAAAAGGTCGAACGTGAATCATATAGTAGATATGATCAACATAGAGATGTTCACCATTGAAAACTACTCCATCTCACGTGATGATCAGACATGGTTTAGTTGATATGGATCACGTGATCATTTAGATGACTTGAGGGATGTCTATCTAAGTGGGAGTTCTTAATTAATATGATTAATTGAACTTAATTTATCATGAACTTAGTCCTGATAGTTTTTGCATATCTATGTTGTAGATCAATAGCTCGCGTTGTAGCTCCCCTATGTTTTATCATATGTTCCTAGAGAAAACTAAGTTGAAATATTATAGTAGCAAAGATGCGGACTGGGACCATGATCTGAGGATTATCCTCATTGCTGCACAGAAGAATTATGTCCTTGATGCATCGCTAGGTGACGGACCTATTGCAGGAGCAGATGCAGACATTATGAACGTTTGACAAGCTCGAAATGATGACTACTTCATAGTTTAGTGCGCCATGCTTTATGGCTTAGAACCGGGACTTCAAAAATGTTTTGAACGCCACAGAGCATATGAGATGTTCCAAGAGCTGAAATTGGTATTTCGGACTCATGCCCATGTCGAGAGGCATGAGACCTCTGACAAGTACTTTGCCTACAAGATGGAGGAGAATATCTCAACCAGTGAGCATGTGCTCAGAATGTCTGGGTACTACAATCACTTGAATCAAGTGGGAGTTAATCTTCCAGATAAGATAGTGATTGACCGAGTTCTCTAGTCACTATCACCAAGCTACTAGAACTTCGTGATGAACTATAATGTGCAAGCACTACAAAAAAAGACACATATGTGACATTTTGGGCCGAACGAAATTTTTTCTGTCATGCTTATGACACTTCTATGACGATAATTGTGAAAAAAACCCGGTATCATCATAGATGTGATGGGCTCCTACTTCTATGACAAAAAATCATGACAGAAAATGGGCTTTTCATCCTGGGCGGGCCAGAGACATAGCTACATGACATTCTTTGGGCCGTCCATGACGGAAAAAACTGTGGTAGAAGCGAGGGCAAGGAAAATATCGGGGAGTTCTTGGTTACGGTGGTGGTCGGGGTCGAGCGATGCACGGAGGTTTGCACATTTCTCTCGTACACGTACGCGCGTGTTTGAGAGGCGTTGTGCTCTAACTGAACCCGAGCGAGGCTGTGGGGACCCCGACTCATAAGTTGTGATCACCGAATGCACGTGTACAGTGATCCCAGTGAACATTGCTCACTAAACACACAGAAGCTGAATAACAAGAGTCTTACATCCACACATACCGTCTTACACAAATTATGACCATTATGGTAAAGTCTTACATAGATAAGCCACAAGGGCTTAGTACAAAATAAACTTAAGCAGCGGAAATCTTCGTCAATAAGTAGAACCCATGCCATCTGCCGTAACCCTACAAGCATTCTGATTGGGAAACGTCCTAGTTCGCATGTTCGTCTCCAAAGAAATCTTCTTCGCACTCCTTTCTTCCATGCCTGGCCAATTAAATAACCAGTGGCAAGCCAATAAGTACTTTTAATGTACTCGCAAGCAACCCATGATTGGAACAAGGCACAACAATGCAATGATATAGCACTAAGTAGGTAGTTTGCAGAAAGCTAGTTGTGCTATGACATGTTCAACAATTGCTAAAACATGCATCATACGAAATTCAAGTAACCATAGGGACTGGTTACAGATATCAACATAAATGGAGTGGGCATCAACCCAACTCAATCATGTCAAGTCCTTTGACTTGACCCAAGTAGTTCTTCCCACTTATCCAAACACACACACCGGTTTGTAAACATGTGGACGTAGCCCAAGAGCGGTTATCCAACTGTCCTTGACCGTGGACACGGCTATTCGAATAGTTTTACACTCTGCAGAGGTTGCACACTTTACCCACAAGATCCGGGGAACTTTCATGTCATCCACGACCCGCGGTACCTCAAGTACCCGGGGTAAGCACCCGATCACTATCTTTCCCTAGACGACACTAACATAGAGTCCAATGGATTGGTAGTAACCCCCGTGCCCAACATTTCACATCTTAAAGTTGTGGAGCCTCGCTCCCATATTCATCACATACCACAAGCACGGGGTACCAACTATGTGTCCGGTGCCCTGTAAAAACAGTCATGGCCACCCTACTTGGCACGACCCCGTCCCGAGAGAGTGCAACAACGACTCTCCCGTCACTAGTAATGCGGGCTCCAAGCTAGTATCGGCCTAGGTAATCAATAATGCCCTTTCCCATATAAGGGTAGAGTGGTTGCGCATGTAAGGTTGGAATAACGGTCGCAACTTAAACCAATCCATTTTGAAAGACAACACACACACTTGCCTCGGTACACCATTTCGTCGTCAAGTGGTTACCCAACTCATCAACTCCCTCGGGCAAAAGTGGCACTCGACGGGGTTTTCGGAAAGTCTTTGAAAACAATCTTGCTTCCATCACCATGCATATACCCATCCCCTTTTGCGTATCACTACTTAGCATCCTAGCTACTCCCACCAGCATAACCCTCATAGGAAGGTAGGGTCATGCATAATGCAAGTATCAACAAGGAAGTAACGGAGGCAACCCATCAAAGTGGTTACCACCACATCATGATTCTGCTGTAACAACAATATGGTGCTATATGACATGCATAAAAAGGGTTTCACAAACATGGTCAAAGGGCTGCTTGCCTGGTTCATCAGAGTCTTCAAGTGTTCTGGTCCTTCTTCAGGTACCCCCTCTACTTTGTCTACTACGTCGAAAGTAATCACAATAAGCAACACAACAAGGCAGAAAATAAAAGTTCTCTAAAAATATGAAGTTGACTTTTCTAGGACTTCTCTGGTTATATGAAAAATAACCAGAGTGGTTTCATTGCGATTGGATCAGTGAATATTTCTGAACATTTCAATATGATGGAATCAAGGGATTTGTGGAATTGCAAGAAGTGTACAGAAATATTACTTTGAAAAATGAGAAAAGATACCCATTTAACAAGGCATGATTTTAGAAGCATCTAGGAGTTGGTTTCACTGGATTTGGAGTTCAAATGATTTTTCCTATGAATTTGCAAAGTTGACAAATATGAAGAAATGGCTCATTATTTTGTGTGGCACGGAAAGTATTAAGTAAAATGTTCATAACCTAAGTTATGAACTTAGATGCATCTAGGAATTTGAATCACTTCATTTGGACCTAGGATGGGCTCTGTGGGAATTTCTAAAGCTCACCTCAGAATAGGAAAATGGGGTTTTAATAAATATGTGTGAAGAAAGGTTTTCTGGAAAAATGTGCATGTTGCACCAACAGGTAGAGCATGATTTATGGAGTCACTAGAAATTTGAATCATCAAATTTGGATATCATTTTAATTGTTTGTGGTTTTTACGAGTTTCTGGAAAAAGAAAAAGACAAAGGCAGGGGGTTTATACCTATACTATGCACTGGGTGTAGCATAGCGCCGCAGTGCACTGGGCCGGCCCAGCGGCTCGGCCACGCGGACGACAGGGTGACGACGAAGGCGCCCAGGCGGAGTGCGCCTTCGCTGCGGGGACGTGGGAGAGGGCGAACCCGCCTCCACTTGCCAGCGTGGCCCGGTGGCTGGGCCACTGACGAGCGGGGCCCGCCTGTAGGTTCGTCCTCAACCTCCCGCGCGGGCGCGAAGGGAGACAGAGGAGGCGTTCGACGCCGGCCGCCGGCGCTACAGGGCGTCTCCGGCGATGCTTCGCCCACCGCCGTGCTCAGCAGAGAGAGACGAACCAGGGAAACCCCACCACGGGTGCGTGTGTCACCAGATGGGAGCAGGGCTTCGCCCACGGCAGACGGTGGCGTCGGGCGAGAGGGGTTATGGGGTTGCGGGGCACTAGAAGAGGAGGTAAAGGGCGGAGGAGCCTCACCGGCGTGCGGTGGTTCCATTGGTGTCCAAAGGATGGGAGGGGAGGCTTCGGTTTGCTGGAATTTGGGCGGAGACCGACGGTGGCACTCCGGCCATGGAGGGAGCAGGAGGGCACGAAAGGAGGTGCAGGTTGGTCCAGGAGGTGCATAGGTGAGAGAGAGAGAGAGAGCAAAGGAGTTCCAGAGGGAGGTCAGGGGCGGCTTTATATGGAGAGGCAACGGCTCACCATGGACGCGGCCTACGGGCACCCGAGAAAATGGCCGCGGTGGCCACGGGAGGAGGCTCGGGGTTGTCTGTGGCACTCGTGGGCGTGGTCCAGGTCAGGGGAGAAGGAAAGGGGGAGCGGGGCGTGCTCCAGGAGGGTCCTGAGCTCGTGCGCCCATTGGTCGAGCCAGGCGGCGTTGGGCACGGGCAGCAGGGGGCGAGAGAGGGGGGAGAGGAGGGGTCCTGCACGGCTGTCGTGTTGCGGACGTCGAGGTCCTCGAATGGCGCGAGGGGGAGGCTCAAGGTGGTCGGAGGATGCGGCGTCAACGATCGGGAGCGCGATGACGTGCTCCAGAGCGCGTCTTTGGCCGGCGTCCGCGGCTTTTCGCACGCACCAGCGCGTCCACTTGTGTCTGGCAGCTGCATGGGGGAGTAAACAATCGGAAAGTGGCATTGGATTCCGTGGGAAGCCACTGGAGGAGCAGTGGGGTTGAGAGAGAGAGAGGGAAAACTGCTGTCTGGGGAAGAAAAATGGGTTTCTGCCCCCCTTAATCATTCTCCTTGGGAAGCAAAGCATGCAGGAGGTAGAGGAGGAGCAGGTGAGGCCGTGGGAAGAAGTTCAGCTCATGGAGATTAGTGGAAATGGCCAAAACATGCATTTGAAGTTTCTGCCAGAAAGTGTTTGATGGTGGTTTGGGCAAGCAAATGCATTCTCCTTGCCATCATATTTACCAGGAGTGAGTGGCATCACATAATAGTAGTGACCACCAGTTTTGAGGTCAGATGGAGAAAGTGGCCAATGCAACTTTTGTAAACCCTAGAAATCAGCAAAAAGGGCTTTACCAAGATTTAGTCATGCAAATATATTATCCTTGATCCACCACTTGGTTTAGTGTCATCATTTGAGGATTTGAACATGTCCACACAAATTCAGATCAAAAGGACACACTTGGCAATGTAGAGTTGTTCAAATTTGGTTCTGGACAGAAAGGGTTTTAGAACACTTTGATCATGATATCCTTCTCTTCAACTTGTGCCATTTGGTCTAGATGCATTATTACACCATTTGAGCATGTGCACCAAGTTTGAGAGAATTTGGACATGTTTGAAAGTGCAAAGTTGTTCAAACTTAAAAAGGACAGAAGTGGTTTTGGGATGGTTTCATGGGGTTATACTGTTCTCCATGACATGAGACTTGGCAATATAATCAAGTTGGACATTTTTGACAAGGTAGAATTTTCCTGGATTTAATGGAGGGCATTTCTGTGTAAATATTTCAAAAGCTTGAAATATCCAGAAAGGGTTTTTGAGGGATTTGACCAATAATTTGAACATGACCATGTGTTGAAACTCTTATATATGGAAAATATATCTCCGTTGAGTTTCCCTGATTTTTATCAAATATTTTTGAAGCTCTAAAATAATTTTAACCTATTAAAGACCATTTCTGGCCTTAAGAAAAAGCCTTTAAATAAAATTGGAAAATAACTTTTAAAATTATATTTTTGTGGTTTATGGTAGTCCTATACCTAATAGGTTTCAAATATGTTTTTGGAAAGATTTTTACTACCCTTAGTTAAGTACTTGCAGTGCAAATCTCAATTCAAGGGTTTTTGGAAAACTAATTTTTGAAAATACTATTTGGCCAAATTATTTTTGTAAGAAATTATTTTTATGTCCTGTACACATGGCATGATCATTGGGAAAGGTTTTGGATCAAGGAGAAGGAGTATAAGAGTTGGAGAATTTATTTGATTTTTTAAAGCACTTGCAAACAGCAGTCAAACATTCAATCAAAGCAAAGACAAAACACTCAAAAGTTTTTGTCAAACCACATTTTATCATGATTTATTAGCTTAAGTTTTGTTGCATGAAAATCAGGGTGTGACAGAGGCGTTGGGCTCTAACTGAACCCGAGCGATTGCACTAGCTACGTTACTGAACCCCGATCGATCCATTGCTGTTAACTGAACCCGAGTGATTCCTTCGCTACTGCTGCTAACTGAAGCTGATCGAACCTGCTGCCTCTTCCCTTGATGAACA
>CAJFDF010000785.1:34422-49974 GCA_904067115.1 Aegilops sharonensis
AATTTTAATAGTTGGTTCCCACTCATCATAAAGTTTTCTAGGGATAGAGACTTCCAACTCAAGTTTTTCCTCATAAGATTGCATCAAGGCATCAACAATATGTTTGGTAAACGCTTTATTTTGACTATAAGCATGAGGAGAATTTAGCACGGATTGCAACAAGGAAATACAATCAATTAAAGAGCAACTTTCATAATTAAATTCCTTGAAATCCAAAATAGTGGGTTTAGCAACATCTAGGGTTTTACTTTCTTCAATCCCACTTTTATCAATTTTAGCATCAAGATCTAAAAACTCCGAATTTTTAGAAGGCCTTCTAGGTAAAGGTGGATCATAATCGGTCCCATCATTATCAAGATTCATATTGCAAAACAAAGATTTGATAGGAGATACATCAATAACTTTTAGATCTTCATCTTTATTTTCATGGAAATTGGAAGAACACGCTTTAATAAAGGCATCTTTCGTAGCACGCATCCTAGCGGTTCTTTCCTTGCACTCATCAATGGAAATTCTCATGGCTTTGAGAGACTCATTGATATCATGATTAGGAGGGATAGATCTAAGCTTTAAAGAATCAACATCAAGAGAAATTCTATCAACGTTCCTAGCCAATTCATCAACTTTAAGCAATTTTTCCTCAAGCAAAGAATTAAAATTCTTTTGCGAATTCATAAACTCTTTAACACTAGTCTCAAATTCAGAGGGAATCTCATTAAAATTTCCATAAGAGTTGTTGTAGGAATTTCCATAATTATTAGAAGGATTACTAGGATAAGGCCTAGGATTAAAGTTCCCTCTATACGCGTTGTTACCAAAATTATTCCTACCAACAAAAATTCACATCCATAGATTCATTATTATTCTCAATCAAAGTAGACAAAGGAATATCATTAGGATCAGAAGAAACACTCTTTGTAGCAAATAATTTCATAAGTTCATCCATCTTTCCACTCAAAACATTTATCTCTTCTATCGCTTGCACTTTTTTATTAGTAGATCTTTCAGTGTGCCATTGAGAATAATTAACCATAATATTATCTAGGAGTTTAGTAGTGTCTCCTAAAGTGATTTCCATAAAAGTGCCTCCCGTGGACGAATCTAAAAGGTTTCTAGAAGCAAAATTCAATCCGGCATAAATTTTTTGTATAATCATCCACAAATTCAAACCATGAGTAGGGAAATTACGTATCATTAATTTCATCCTCTCCCAAGCTTGTGCAACATGTTCATGATCAAGTTGCTTAAAGTTCATAATATAGTTTCTAAGAGAGATGATCTTAGCGGGAGGAAAATACTTAGAGATAAAAGCATCTTTGCACTTGTTCAAAGAATCAATACTATTTTTAGGCAAAGACGAGAACCAAGCTTTAGCACGATCTCTAAGCGAAAAAGGATATAGCTTCAGTTTAACAACATCATTGTCAACATCCCTCTTCTTTTGCATATCACATAAATCAACGAAGCTATTTAGATGAGTAGCGACATCTTCACTAGGAAGGCCGGCGAATTGATCTTTCATAATAAGATTCAATAAAGAAGTATTGATTTCACAAGAGGAGCAATCGGAGTGCTAAGGAAATCATTATTGTTCGTATTGGTAAAGTCACAAAATTTGGTATTATCTTGAGACATCGTGACAAGCAAGCGAACTAACACACGAGCAAACAAAAAGCAAGCGCAAAGAAAGGCAAACGTAAAAGAGAGGGAGAATAAAACGGCAAGAGTGAAGTGGGGGAGAGGAAAACGAGAGGCAAATGGCAAATAATGTAATGCGAGAGATAAGGGATTGTGATGGGTACTTGGTATGTTGACTTTTGCGTAGACTCCCCGGCAATGGCGCCAGAAATCCTTCTTGCTACCTCTTGAGCTTGCATTGGATTTCCCCGAAGAGGAGAGGATAATGCAGCAGAGTAGCGTAAGTATTCCCCTCATTTTTTGAGAACCAGGGTATCAATCCAGTAAGAGGCCATGTGCAAGTCCCACGTACCTACACAAAACAAATAGCTCAATGCAACCAACGCGATTAGGGGTTGTCAATCCCTTCACGGTCACTTACGAGAATGAGATCTGATAGAGATGATAGATAATATTTTTGGTATTTTTGGTATAAAGATGCAAAGTAAAATAAAAAAGCAAAGTAAAAAAGCAAAGAAATAATAAAGTGGTGGAAGATTGATATGATAGAGAATAGACCCGAGGGCCATAGATTTCACTAGTGGCTTCTCTCAAGAGCATAAGTATTTTACGGTGGATGAACGAATTACTGTTGAGCAATTGACAGAATTGAGCATAGTTATGAGAGTATCTAGGTATGATCATGTATATAGGCATCACGTCCGAGACAAGTAGACCGACTCCTGCCTGCATCTACTACTATTACTCCACTCATCGACCGCTATCCAACATGCATCTAGAGTATTAAGTTAATGAAAATAGAGTAACACCTTAAGCAAGATTACATGATGTAGAGGGATAAATTTATGCAATATGATAAAAACCCCATCTTTTTATCCTCGATGGCAACAATACAATACGTGCCTTGCTGCCCCTACTGTCACTGGGAAAGGACACCGCAAGATTGAACCCAAAGCTAAGCACTTCTCCCATTGCAAGAACTACCAATCTAGTTGGCCAAACCAAACGGATAATTCGAAGAGACTTGCAAATATAACCAATCATACATAAAAGATTTCAGAGAAGATTCAAATATTGCTCATAGATAATCTTGATCATAAACCCACAATTCATCGATCTTCAACAAACACACCGCAAAAAGAATATTACATCGAATAGATCTCCACGAGAGAGGGGGAGAACATTGTATGGAGATCCAAAAAGAGAGAAGAAGCCATCTAGCTACTAACTCTGGACCCGAAGGTCTGAAGTAAACTACTCACACTTCATTGGAGAGGATATGATGATGTAGAAGCCATCCGTGGTGGATTCTCCTTCCGGCGGAGCTCCGGAACAGGCCCCAAGATGGGATCTCGTGGATCCAGA
This sequence comes from Aegilops sharonensis, assembly GCA_904067115.1. Lineage (NCBI taxonomy): Eukaryota > Viridiplantae > Streptophyta > Magnoliopsida > Poales > Poaceae > Aegilops > Aegilops sharonensis. Next base: position 37,426 of record CAJFDF010000785.1, read on the forward strand.
AAGTTGCGGCGATGGAATTAGGTTTTTGGCTCCGTATCTGATCGTTCGGTGGTACGTAGGTATATATAGGAGGAAGAAGTACGTCGGTAGAGCAACAGGGGGACCATTAGGGTGGAGGGCGCGCCTAGGGGGGGGAGGGCGCGCCCCCTTACCTCGTGCCTTCCCTGTTGATTGCTTGACGTAGGGTCCAAGTCTCCTGGATCATGTTCGGTGGGAAAATCATGCTCCCGAAGGTTTCATTCCGTTTGGACTCAGTTTGATATTCCGTTCCTTCAAAACTCTGAAATAGGCAAAAAAACAGCAATTCTAGGCTGGGCCTCCAGTTAATAGGTTAGTCCCAGAAGTAATACAAAAGTGGAAAATAAAGCCCAATATGGTCCAAAACAGTAGATAATATAGCATGGAGCAATCAAAAATTATAGATACATTGGAGACGTATCAATAGCCCATTTTTTATTACTTATAGCCCGTTTTCTGGGCAAGCTCGAATGCATCCCTCCACGTCTTGAAAGACTTCCAGCCCAGAAGGGCGTAGAAAAGCAAGTAGGCCTACGTTGGTTATTCTACAAAAAACAAAATAGCTGGGCTAGCCATTTTCAGAAAGGAAAAAAATAAACTAGGCTGGTCATGTGGTAAACATATGAAATAAAAGCCTGTGCTAGACGGGCCACAGCTCCCGCACAACCCAGTTGATACCCTTCTCTGTCCCGAAAAAACAAAATTACTTCACGCTGCTGGGTCCCTACTATCATCCTCACCATGTACAGTCATCTCCTTATTCCTCTCGGTTGTTGACCATGTTGACAACACTGGAGGGCGGCGCCGCGGTGAGCGAACCAACGCGGATGACGACGGTGAGGCCTCGGACGGAAATGAACAGGAGACGGGGAAGGTGCGCAGAGTTTTAGGGTGCGATGTGGCCATGATGCGTGTGCGGCAGCACAGCCAGCCGTGAGAGGCGGGAGCAGGCGGTCCCACCGGCGCTGGTTTGGCTTTGGCGGCTGGAGGAGGAAGAGACTGAAGAAACACGACAGATATTGAATGTCAATCCAACGGTCAAGGTTTGCACAATCGTTTGTTGACTAAGCCAATACCAAGTAGCATACTTTTTTATATATAGGAAGAAAAGAAAATTTGGGCTCGTTCGCCTGATAACATTATCGAAACTGCGACCATTCGACCTTGCATCTCAACTAAAACTGCAAGGGAAATGCGTTTGTCTGCCCTCGTCCTCCCAGGGAACGTTCACCACATAAGTGACTAGCACCCTTGGTTTTCAACCGAGAGGTCTTGGGTTCGAGTCCCAGGAGCTCTCAATTTTGTCCTCCTTCCTTCCTCGCAAAAAAAGAAAGAAAATCAAATACTTGAGAAGGCGTACAGAACAAGCTAGTGTACCAGTAAAGAGACGTTGCTGAGTTTTAGAAAAAAGAGAGATGTGCTCCTGTAGTTGGTTCGAATCCAAACCTAGACTATGACTATATATGGTGCTATGCTACTCTGGAAGTAATGAAACTGACATAGCCAACGTTCGCTTCTCCTCTTCTCTACTTACTCTGCCTAGCATCAGAAGCTCTGGTCGCAGCAACCATGTTCGCTAGCTGCTCATCCACCTGATCTTCAGCTAGCAATAACCAGATATGCGCCAAGTCGCCACCCGTACCATAGCCCGTGGGTCTCATCACACCCCCGCTGGCACACACACCGCAGCCGGTTGCTCATCGCAACCCGCTGCCATTGGTGTGGTGCCATGCTGCAAGTCACGAAGAGTCATCCTTCGCGTCTCAACCATAATCCTCCACCCTGGCCGAGTCTTCTACAAATGCCCGAATCATGGGGTAATAATATGTTTAAGTGTTGTTCTGCTGCTTTCAGTTGCTGATTTTTTTAATAGTTTGGTTGATGATCTTCCAATTTGATTCGTGTAGAAAAGGGAAGATTCGTGTGATTTGTATTTTTGGGAAGTTGCTGATGTGGGGGAATGCAACTACGCTGGTTATTTGGTTAGCCGAGGAATTCCAATACCAGCAGGTTGGGGTGTTGGACAAGTAACTGAAGGAACGACAAAAGAGGAAGATGCAGAGCAGAAGGTTAAAGATGCAGCTCCTCTGATCATGGCCAAGCAACAGTTGCTGAACGGCCTTGACAGCAATGAGGAAATGAAAGAGCTTGTGAAGATAATGGGAAAAATCGATGTGCTCTGTAGGATGATTGTCTCTTTATTTGCAGTGTATGTAGCACTCGTGATGTATTCAGTGGCTATGACATGAGCACTTTGCTGAAACTAGTAATGAATGAAACCTGTCTAGCAGGCTGGGCGTGGTGTTGTGAACACCTAATGATTTCTACTAACAGAAATCTGGGTATCCCCTTTTGCTCATAAATAAATAAATAGCAGAGGCCCTTTTGGTAATAAATAAATAAATTAGCAGAGGCCCTGTCGGGTCAGCTTTGTTCCCATTCGAAGACGTCGAGCAAATTGCAGTCCAACAGCAAACTATGTCATCAAATTCAAGTTTCATAGCCAAAGATGAGTACAACTAAACAACAATGTCATCATGTTTTAGTCGTCATAAAATCACCAAACACAAATCAACATACATAACAAGTGATGTTCTCACAGCAAAATACTAAACAACACGTTCATCAGGTTTCAGTTGTCATAGCAAACACAATTTCACATAGTTGATAAAAAACGTCTTCTGACACGCAAGTACGACAAAAGCAATCTAATCATCATTCACAGCAGCAGCGTCAACATCTTCGCCATGTGTATCAGTCTGAATCGTAATTCCCCACAGTGTCATCTTCTTCTTCATCCTCAATGTCCTCTGAACGTTGGCTTCTTCTTGATCAACTCTTGTATGTCAACAGCACGATAGGAAATCTTTTCGCCAGCGTCATTGACGTGATGGTTCTCAAAGATATTAGGAACATCTGTGGAATCTTGTACATCAGGAGCAATGTAAGCATCATCTTGTTGTGCAACTTCATTAAACGAATTCCTCCGCTCAAACCTTTGCAATACTCTCCAGTCATCGCTATGTGCAAATGTGTCTTCCATGAAAAATATCTGTGTTGCTTTATTTGCCAAAATAAAAGGCTCGTTGGTCTGGTACGCCGCCTTGACATTTATGGATTTGAAATAAACATGAGCTCTGGGTTTTGCGATCCTGGAAAACAGGTTTACCAACGACAGCACAACAGAACCACACACTGATGATCCTCGAAACTGGAGATATACTACAACTGAACAATGTCTATTATGTTAGCATACATTTCAGTTGTCTCTTTGCCGTACGTATCTGTGCTCATGATGGCACTGTTTTGTGTCTTCCTACCTTCGTCGTGTGCAAGGGTGTTGTAGCACACATCTCCAATAACGCAAGATTCATAATGTCTTACCCGAGTATCAGGACCCATTGCTAGTGCGTAAAGGGCATCATCAACTGCATGCCCATCCTCCTACATCTTCTTAACCTATGGTTAGAAAATAGACAAGCTGATCATCTTATGTGCTCAATATATTAAAAAACTGAGAGTGCAATTCAAAAGCTTACATGGCTCTGGAACCATTTCACAAATCCAGCCATAACCAATTTGTCAATGTTTCTTGGATTTTGCGGTAGTAACTCCTTTTTGTAGATGCTGCACAACATAGTGATCGCGTCAAACATCTAAACATATAAGAATGTGCTGCAAGTTTAGTAGATTACAATGTATAAGCTGTAGTACTTAGCACTTACTTGATATAAGGTAGTATCTTAGGACAGTTGTCCAACACATACCAAACCATTTTGTCCAAATCTTTAGGTTTGTCCTCTTGTCGACTCTTCCCTGTAATTGTGTCGCTATGTGCAAATGTGTCTTACAGTATAATCGAAAACATTGAGCCCAGGATTGTCTACACCCACCTCTTTGCTAAGCTGTTCAGCTGTTTCAATGTATTTTGAGCAGAATGTCAACACTTCTGTAGCAATGTAGGCCTCTGCAATGGAACCCTCGGGTCTAGCTCTGTTCCTAACATAGCCCTTGAAAGTGCCTAGCCGCCTTTTAATAGGGTACATCCAACCATACTGTACTGGACCTCTAAGTAGTGCCTCATCAGGTAGATGAACAGCCAAATACACCATCACATCAAAGAAGGCTGGAGGATATATCTTCTCAAGGTTGCATAGGATAGTTGGTATCTTGTCTCAAAGACGCTTCAAAGCATCTATCCTGATATTTCTACTTCTGAGTTCCTTGAAGAATTTTCCCAGCTCTGCAACTGCTCTATATAAGTCAGGGCGGCCCAATCCTCTAAGGATAACAGGTAAAACCCTTTGAAGTAGGACGTGGCAGTCATGACTTCTCAACCCTTGTACCTTGTTTCCATCTGCACTGACTCTCCTTTCAGGGTTGGAAGCAAATCCATGTGGGAATCTCACACATGACAGGACCTCACAGAATTCTTTCCTTTTTACCTTGTCCATGACGTACACAGCTGGTGCCATATCCCGTGGTTTACCCTCATCTTCCACCTGCAAATCCTTTCTGATACCCAGGTGTGTCAAATCAATCCCAGATTTTAAGGTATCTTTCGTCTTGCCTTCAATATTAAGAAGTGTGCCGATAATGCTGTCACATATATCTTTCTTGATGTGCACCACATCAAGATTATGTTGCAGATCCAAATCTTTCCAATACTCCAAATCCCACAAAGTGGACCTGCGGGTAAACAATAGTCTCTCTTCTGCCCTTCCACGCTTCCTTTTCGTGCTACCATTACCAGGATGGTTTCCTGGTGTAATGTGCCTGACCTTCTCTAATTCCACTTGCAACTCATCGGCAGTGAGCCTCTTTGGCGCATCACGGATTTCATACTTTGCATTGAACACATGTCTTCGGTATTTTGTAGGACTCGGCTTGTCCTTGGCAAGTAAACGGCGGTGTCCAATGTAAAATATCTTGCTAAGTATTGCGTATGACAACGGATTCCTATCACTGCGAACACATGCATTGTAACCATGTGTCGTTTGCCCTGACATAGTGCCCAAAGCCGAATAATCATGGACGCACCAAATTATGACAGCATGTAGAAAGAAATCAGCTTGTGGGCTGCTATATAGGTCTCGAGTGAGAACACCCCTCCATAGTTGTTGAAGTTCCTCCACAAGAGGCTCCTTGAATAAATTAAAATTCTTTCCAGGACTTTTTGGACCTGGGATGAGCAAGGCCATCATGTAGTTTGATTCTTTGGTGCAGACATTTGGAGGCATGTTGTAAGGGATAACAAGCACTGGCCACATGCTATATGTGGTGCTCTGGTGGCCAAATGGGTTCAATCCATCTTAAGCTAAGCCAAGTCTAATGTTTCTCGGGTCAACAACAAACTTTTTGTGTTTCTGATTGAAGCTTTTCCAGTCACTACCATGAGATGGATGGCTCATTGCATTCTGATCTCTATACTCCTGGTCCCTAGAATGCCACAGTACATCCTCTCTTGTTTCAGCATCATGAAACAACTTCTGCAATCTTGGTATAATTGGAAAATGTCTCAGAATATTACGAGGAATCCTCTTCACAGCATCACCATATTTCCATCTTGATGATTTGCATTTCGGGCATTCACTTAAGTTGGCATAATCCTTCCGGAACAGAACACAATTATTCTTACAAACATGGATCATATCATATCCAATTCCAACTCCACGAAGGAAATTCTTCATTTTACTGTAGGTGTGTGGCATCTCATACGGATCTGGGAAAGATTTGTGGAAAGCAGCCAACATCGCATTGAATGATTTGTTGGTCATCCGCTCAGATGTCTTCACCCGAAGAAAGGTGACCATAGCTAAGAATACTGGCAGCTTATTTCCCGGGGTGACAGCCACGTTGCATTGTTCCAACATGCGGGCCCAACGTTTTTTTTGTAGGTGAAAGTTCACGAAATGCACGAGCATTTCGTACCATTGTTTCAATGTTGGTCAAACTCAGTGGCTCCGCCACCACCACCTCTCCTCCTCCTCTTCCACCTGAGCATCGGGCAGATCAAGATGGTGATCTGCTGCTTCCACATAGTTAGTAACATTGACGTTCACAAGTTCACCATGATGAACCCACCTAGTATATGTGACCGACATCCCATACAAGTGTAGATGATTTTGCACAGTTGACTGGGGTCCTGTAATTGAATTCATACAACTGCTACACGGGCAGAGCACATCTGATTTCGGACCACTATACTCACCTCTGATAAAGTTCATGAAGTTTTCAACCCCCTCGACATATGCAGCGGAGAATCTTCAAGAAGAAGTTATCCAAGTCATGTCCATCTGTTAGACATACAAATTAGTTCTTCTACTAGATATTACAAGAAAAACATATATGCTTTTTTAGAAGTCCATAAAAAAATGTGACAGCCTGGATTTTGCCTTCTCTCTTTTTCCGGACTTGCCTTCTCTCTGTTTCCGGACTTGGTTTTGCCTTGCCTTGATTCGGATTTTGGAATCATTTCAAATGGACTTGTTGCTTGGGCATACCCTTGACTTTCACCCAACTGACATATCTTCTCCTCATTCAACATTATTTATCTGATAAATCCCCAAAATAATCAAATTAATATTTTTCATAAAAGAAAAATATTCATTTTCCTCTCTGAAACTCTTTTCAGAAACTTGTGCTCCAAAGCAACATCCACTTTTCTTGCTCCAAAAATTCTGAAATAAGTCCTGAATGTTCTTTGGACCTTGGCTCACCTTCCCAAGCAAAAATATTTCATGACTTTTTGTAATATTTTTGCTATATAAAATCATTTCTACTCTGGACCAGAAATGCACTTTCTACAATAAGTGCATTTTTTCTTGATCTTTTGGCCCTGATCTTTCTTGTGCTTAATTACCCTCCTAAGAAAACATAAACCCCAGGAGATCAGCCCAAATGGCCATCTAGAAGCTAGCTTAACTTGGCGACCAAGTTTCTGGTCAGAAACTTGCCAACTTGGTTGCGTCAAGTCTGGTCGGCCTGGCTATGTGTTATCAACGTTCCTAGACTAAACACTGCGTGGACTAGAGCGTAGACAAGGTTTGGCAGCGCTTGGACGGCGTCTTGACCATGCCAGGGCGGTGACCGCGTGAGGACACGACACCTGGCATGCGTTCGACACACTCTGGGTAGCGCCAACGCCTCTATTCGGCGCGTGCTCGAGCCAGCGCTTGCTGACGACTGCCGTGCCGCACCTACAGCCCCAACCCATCGCCTTGACCTCTCCCTGGCAGTCACCGACACCGGAGACGCCGCAGCGAGCACGGGCACATCGCGGCCAAAAGCCACAGTGCGCGCGTGCCCTTGTCCTCTTCCCCCCTGCGTCATGTGCTCGTCCACGAGCCTGGACAGCTCCTGCATTGACGCTGCACGCTTGCCCCCTCGCACTGGAGCATTTCATCGCCGTTCGCCGGCTTCCAGAGAACTCTGGCAGCGACACGATACCCGCCTCGCTCCAGCTATAAATAGGGCCTCCCTCCTCGATTCCTAGCCACGCACCACCCCCCACCACCTCCATGAACACGTAGAAGGCACAACCCGGTCGGGCAGGCCTCTGGCCGTCTGCCCCGACCAGAGAACTCCGGCAACATCCGCAGCTCGGCCACCTCGCTCCGGTGCCTCTTGATCTTGACCAACTGCTCGGGCGTGGCATTGGAGGTCCCTTGGTGCTGCCTGGATGTTGTTGGGCCCCAGGAGCCACCTCTAGCCGTCGTCTTCTTCCACTCCGGCGAATTCCGTCTGCCACCGCATCTTGTGAGCTTGACCGCGAGCAGCTCCGGCCATCCCACGGCAAGCCACGGGTACGGGCATGTGCACCGTGAACCCCGCTTCATTTCTATCCCTCTCATCTAGCCCCAAACCCCCTCCTCACCGGCGTGAGCTCCGGCAAATCGCTGTCATCCACTGATCTTGCTCCCCCTCTCTCTTTCCTGACGTGCAAGGCCCATCCGTTAGCCTCACAACTCGCGCCCGAAGCGGTACGAGTGGAGGCGCACTTTCCTTTTACGCCTTCGACGTCACCCCCAGGAATTTCTTTTAATTCAAATTTAATCAGAAATTGACTCAAACTTTGACCAGCCACCATTTCTAAACCATAAGTCAAAATGATTTGATTCTTTTTGCATTGTCTTTGTTTCAGAAAGCACTAGCAGCACACCAAAAGGTGGATTTTTCCTTGCTTCCTAGAATTTCTTGTGATATTCAGAGAGGTTTTTGATATTTGTTTTTGTGGTTTTTAATTATTTTCAGAAGGAGAAGCATGTCTTGAAGCAAACCAAGAGGGGTGTGATCCTCCTCTACACTAAGGCAAGCCACACCAGCATTTGGATGGTGTTATTTCAATGTCTATGATTTTCTACTTGAATATGATTTTTTTATTTGCATTTAAAATTGGATAAATAAATTTTGTTAATTTCTAGTTACTTTATCATGCTTGATATGCTTGTTTTAGTTACTGGTAAATTGCATGGACTTGTTTGGTCAAGTAGAATAAAATTTTGCATTAGTTATATTGCTATGGTAGATAATGATAGTTCTTTTATTAAGTGATATTTTCATATAAATGATGAGCTAATAAAAATATTTCTTGATAATAAAAATGAATTAGGACTAGTGAAGTTTTTGATCCTGAGTATTGCAAGATAATTATGTTGATAAGTTTGATCCATATCCATGTGTTGTTTGCTTTGCATGTTGATTAGTTGGTTGATTATGTCAAAGTATCATTGTTATTTATAAAATGTTTTTGTCAAAGTTAAACTTGATTAAGTTCAACTTGAATATAATATTGATCACATCATGGTGCCACTGAATCGGGTTTTTATTCAATGCGACCACATTTACCTTGTGGGAAGGTCTTAATTCGGTCCTTTGTTGTGCCTCTCACCGGTGCCTCCCGCGAGGGAAGGTTATGGGCGTGCATACCCTGGCCCGGTAAGCATACATAACCTTGTGTGCTCGTTTTTGTTTTTATGGTACCTTGTCCCCGTTTGGGACCGTTTTGCCACGACGGTGACCGTTGGTGCCTTTGGTAGGCACGGGGCCACCCAAGACCTAGCCCTGAGAGGGAGTTGGTCGGAGTGGCCGGGAGAGTGCCATGACAAAGGGAGAGTTTCGTCGAAACGCTTCGGTCCACCCAAATGGGAGTGCGAGGCCAAGGGTTCCGTAGTGTGGGTAAAGTGCGCTACCTCTGTAGAGTGTATTTAATCTATCGATAGCCGCGTCCTCGGTTATGGGCATAGCTTGGAAGTAAGTCACACCATGGATCAACTTTTATAATTAATCTTGCAAACTAAATGATTGTTGCGAGGCATTTTGTTTCGTGGTGATTCATGAACTCTTGAGTTGTTCATGAGTGGTTGGTTTCAGTTGTGACCCAGGTATGGTCACCGTTTGGTTACGAGGTAACCGTCTGGTAAGCGAGTTTGTGAGACTCGGTGAGCATATTGGTGTCATTGCATCTGTAGTAGTTCTTGCTTTACATTAATTTGATTTATTGTCATGATATTGTCTGTCATCGTGCTTATGTTTGTTGTGAGCTTGCAAGTACATTCAATGTACTGATCTGGTGTGTCATACCAGCTTTCAGGCAAGTCGGTTCGCATCACAGCGCATCTCGCATCAAGGCCGTGTCCACGTCGGTGTCCCTGTGCTATGGAGTTTCCACTTCGTCGTTCTTCCGCTGCCGCGTAGTTCATGTGATCGAGGCCCTCGCCATGTTCATTAAATAATGTACATACTGTTCAGCCGCACCGAGTGTGCCGCTTGGCCTCGTACCTCGATGTAATATCCGACTTATGTAATCCGCTAGCATCAGTAAAGCGGTTGTTTCTGTACCATGTTGTTGTGTATTGCCAGAACACTTGATCTCTGGGCTGGCAATGCAAGGTAAACCGGTTGCTGTGAGCCGGGGTGCCACAACGCTTGGTATCAGAGCCACGCTGATTGTAGGACACGCTAGACCATTAGTGCATCTGTGGAACGCTAGATAGCTTCATTTGAGTGCCGGTAGTCATAGAAATTGGTTGTTGCATTGCATGCATATTTATCTGTTGTTATTACTAACTATATGGTTTGTGAGTGTAGATGGCTCCAGTACCAATCTTGTACCATCCTGAGCCAGCACCGTACACATCGTCGCACCTGCTTCAGAACATGTGGCGACGACTCTACCAAGAGGGTGCTGATCCAGAGTATCGGGTGTATCGGGAGCATCTGACCGGTGCATTGTATGAGTATTATGCTGAGGTCACTCTACACCACAGTTCCCCTTCCGGTGCTTACACTCATTCTACTATGGGTGGTCTTGCTTCTACGCCATCTCAGGCGGTTCAGTTTGCTGCTATCGAGGCTCTTGTAGACTTGCGCTAGAACAAGGTTCGCATGCACACCCACCTAGGTCTCTTCTACTACCCATCTCTGCACGAGAATGGGCATATCTGCTTTCCTTTGATTAATCCGGCGTGTAATCGTCCCACTAGCCAACTTTCCTTCTATATCACTGCCAGTTATCTCCCGAACTACGAGTTAGCTCAGGAGCTTTCACGCGCCCGCACAGCTCTCGCTGCTGCTCGTACTAGGAACCCTCTTCCCACTCTCATCTACACTACTCCAGTTCCTTCCGCCTCCGTTCCCCCGGTGACTTCGCAGGGTACCGTTAACCCTCTGACGGTGACCCCTCGCAGTGCACCTGCTGCGTGGGCTTCCCTTGTCGTTACTCCTGCCGCTCCTATGCTTAGATCCCATCCCGCGCCTGCCCGTGAGGGAGAGCCCTCGAGGCAGCGCCGTCGCGTCTCTCTTAACTCGGAGGTCTCTGCTATCAGTTCAGGATCTGGGACCGGCTCAGGAGAGGAGCCCGCAGCAGCATAGTCCGAGCAGTAGACTGCTAGAGTATCGTTTTCGTCATCAGTAGGATGTATGGGTGTAATCGCGCATTTCATGATGCTTAGTTTCATGTATGAGGGTAGTAGACCCGTTGTGATGTTTACTTTCATGTTGATTTTACGTATAATTATGTTGGAACCTTTTATTCGCTTTGGTTTTCATTCGCTATTTTCTTCCGGGATTTGTCGATGGCTTTCCTCCCATTTTGGAATTTTCCCATCATGGTTGCTATGTATTGGGAAAACAAATAATAGGATGACGCGTGGAGGCAGCAGCAACCAAGCTTGTGAGGATGTCCCTGTCCGTCGCTTTGCAAGGCAGGCAGGACATTCCACGGAGCCATATGTGACGCCCCAGACCGGAGCTTCAGTTGCCTTCCAGGGTTTCCGAGTTTTGTCGTGTGGCTTGTTTTGTTTTTGCTTTGCTCATGTCATCTCTTGCATTGCATCATGCCATCATGCCATTTAATTTTTTTAAACTCTTCTAAATAAATTGTATGGATTTTTCGATCCATTTAAATCGAGGGAATTCACATGGTGACTTCTCTTTATAACATATCCTCCTAATAGTTATGGAGCTATTATAATTTATTCCATTTATTTGGAATTGATCTTAACACACTTGCAAAATAATTCCAATGCCCTTTCTACTTCAAGTTTGGTCCCCAATCCTTGCCATTTTTATTCTATCATTTTCCGGAGTTTCTCCAAAAATCGTTGGATCATTTTTGTTAAATTCCTCACATTTTTGTGAGTCCGGGAAATAATCCCCATGTCCAAATTCTTTCCCTAACCCTCTCGTTCTTTTGTCTCTCTTTATTTATTTTTTCTGCTATTATATTTGGAGAGAGAGAGAGAGAGAGGAGCTAGGCCCAGCCGGCCCCTGGCCATTTCCCTCCCTCCAGGCCGGCCACTGTGGCCCAAGGCCTCCCAGGCCCGCGGCCTCCCAGGCCACTCACCCGTAACCCTAGCCCGAACCCCCATCTCCTCTCGTTCTCTCCTCGCTCCCCTGCTCGTTCCCTCCAGCGCCGTCGCCCCCTGCGCCCGATCCCTTCGTGCTCCCCATCGCCTCCTTCCTCCCTCGATCCATCCCCTCTCCCTCTCCTCCCTCGCGCCGCCAGAGGAGCCCTTCTCCTCGATCTTCCCCTTCCCCTCCTGTGCGCCTCCACCTCGCCGTACGAGCTGCTGCTCCGCTCCACCACCCTGCATCGTCGCCTTCCTCCGCCTCGAGTGGCTCCCTGCCGCGCCGGCCACTTCGGCCCTCGCCGTTGTGACCCGACCCAGCGGGCCGGTCGCTGGAGCGACCCGCTGGACCCTGTTGCCTCCCACGTCTCCTCGTCGCACGCCGGCGACCATCAGGGGCTCCAGCGAGCCGTCGAGCGCCACCTTCTCGGCCTCCTTCTCGCAGTGTCATGCTCCCTCCTGCCGCTGCTCCGCCTCTCCTACTATTGCTGCGCCGTTGACGCCTGCCGCTGCCTTCATGTCCACCGAGCTGCTCAGATCGACTCCCAGCCCCGCACAACAAGCTCCAAGTGCCACACCGACCGTCGAGACCGCCAAGTTCATCTACGTGTCAAGTTCATCTACGTGCACGACTACCGACGCCAAGTACCACTACGACCCGACGACCACCGAACCGGAAACG
>CAJFDF010000788.1:29419-45529 GCA_904067115.1 Aegilops sharonensis
TTTTGACTATGTTCAGGATAATTAATTTCATCTCATGAACTCCCACTCAGATAGACATCCCTCTAGTCATCTAAGTGATTACATGATCCGAGTCAACTAGGCCGTGTCCGATCATCACGTGAGACGGACTAGTCATCATCGGTGAACATCCTCATGTTGATCGTATCCTCCATACGACTCATGCTCGACCTTTCGGTCTCTTGTGTTACGAGGCCATGTCTGTACATGCTAGGCTCGTCAAGTTAACCTAAGTGTTTCGCGTGTGTAAATCTGGCTTACACCCGTTGTATGTGAACGTAAGAATCTATCACACCCGATCATCACGTGGTGCTTCGAAACGACGAACTTTCGCAACGGTGCACAGTTAGGGGGAACACTTTCTTGAAATTTTAATGAGGGGTCATCTTGATGCATAAACATGATAAACATCACATGCAATCAAATAGTGACATGATATGGCCAATATCATTTTGCTCCTTTTGATCTCCATCTTCGGGGCTCTATGATCATCATCGTCACCGGCATGACACCATGATCTCCATCATCATGATCTCCATCATCGTGTCTCCATGAAGTTGTCTCGCCAACTTATTACTTCTACTACTATGGCTACCGGTTAGCAATAAAGTAAAGTAATTACATGGCGTTTGTTCAATGACACGCAGGTCATACAATAAATAAAGACAACTCCTATGGCTCCTGCCGGTTGTCATACTCATCGACATGCAAGTCGTGATTCCTATTACAAGAACATGATCAATCTCATACATCACATATCATTCATCACATTCTTCTTGGCCATATCACATCACATAACATACCCTGCAAAAACAAGTTAGACGTCCTCTAATTGTTGTTGCATGTTTTACGTGGCTGCTATGGGTTTCTAGCAAGAACGTTTCTTACCTACGCAAAACCACAACGTGATATGCCAATTGCTATTTACCCTTCATAAGGACCCTTTTCATCGAATCCGTTCCGACTAAAGTGGGAGAGACTGGCACCCGCTAGCCACCTTATTCACTAAGTGCATGTCAGTCGGTGGAATCTGTCTCACGTAAGTGTACGTGTAAGGTCGGTCCGGGCCGCTTCATCCCACAATACCGTCGAAACAAGATTGGACTAGTAACGGTAAGCATATTGAACATCATCAACGCCCACAACTACTTTGTGTTCTACTCGTGCAAAGAATCTACGCAATAGACCTAGCTCATGATGCCACTGTTGGGGAACGTAGCAGAAATTCAAAATTTTCCTACGTGTCACCAAGATCTATCTATGGAGAAACTAGCAACAAGGGAAGGACAGTGCATCTACATACCCTTGTAGATCTCTAAGCGGAAGCGTTAAAGATAACGGGGTTGAAGGAGTCATACTGGTCGTGATCCAAATCACCGGAGATCCTAGTGCCGAACGGACGGCACCTCCGCGTTCAACACACGTACAGCCCGGTGACGTCTCCCATGCCTTGATCCAGCAAGGAGAGAGGGAGAGGTTGAGGAAGACTCCATCTAGCAGCAGCACAACGGCGTGGTGGTGATGGAGGAGCGTGGTAGTCCAGCAGGGCTTCGCCAAGCACCGCGGGAGAGGAGGAGTAAGAGAGGTAGGGCTGCGCCAAGAGGGAGAGGTTCTCATGTGTTGGGCAGCCCCAAAACCCCCACTATTTATAGGAGGAGGGGAGGTGGCTGCGCCCCCATCTAGGGTTCCCACCCAAGGGGTGCAGAAGCCCTAGATGGGACTTGAAGGGGGCGGCCAAGAGGGGGAGAGAGGGGGCGCCCCCTAGGGTGGGCCTTTAGGCCCATCTGCGCCTAGGGTTTCCCCTCTCCTCACCTAGCTGCGCCTTGGGCCTTGTGGGGGGCGCACCAGCCCACCTGGGGCTGGTCCCCTCCCACACATAGCCCATGCAGCCCTCCGGGGATGGTGGCCCCACTTGGTGGACCCCCGGGACCCTCCCGGTGGTCCCGGTACGTTACCGATAAAACCCGAAACTTTTCCGGTGACCAAAACCTCACTTCCTATATATTATTCTTTACCTCCGGACCATTCTGGAACTCCTCGTGAAGTCCGGGATCTCAGCCGGGACTCCGAACAACATTCGGTAACCACATACAAACTTCCTTTATAACCCTAGCGTCATCGAACCTTAAGTGTGTAGACCCTACGGGTTCGGGAACCATGCAGACATGACCGAGACGTTCTCCGGTCAATAACCAACAGCGGGATCTTGATACCCATGTTGGCTCCCACATGTTCCACGATGATCTCATCGGATGAACCACGATGTCAAGGACTCAATCAATCCCGTATTCAATTCCCTTTGTCTAACGGTATTGTACTTGCCCGAGATTCGATCGTCGGTATACCGATACCTTGTTCAATCTCGTTACCGGCAAGTCTCTTTACTCATTCCGTAACACATCATCCCGTGATCAACCCCTTGGTCACATTGTGCACATTATGATGATGTCCTACCGAGTGGGCCCAGAGATACCTCTCCATTTACACGGAGTGACAAATCCCAGTCTCGATTCGTGCCAACCCAACAGATACTTTCGGAGATACCTGTAGTGCACCTTTATAGCCACCCAGTTACGTTGTGACGTTTGGTACACCCAAAGCATTCCTACCGTATCCGGGAGTTTCACAATCTCATGTTCTAAGGAAATGATACTTGACATTAGAAAAGCTTTAGCATACGAACTACGATCTTTGTGCTAGGCTTAGGATTGGGTCTTGTCCATCACATCATTATCCAAATGATGTGATCCCGTTATCAACGACATCCAATGTCCATGGTCAGGAAACCGTAACCATCTATTGATCAACGAGCTAGTCAACTAGAGGCTTACTAGGGACATGGTGTTGTCTATGTACCCACACATGTATCTGAGTTTCCTATCAATACAATTATAGCATGGATAATAAACGATTATCATGAACAAGGAAATATAATAATAACTAATTTATTATTGCCTCTAGGGCATATTTCCAACACGTTCCACCCACTCTTTGTATTCTGTCATGATGAACTCTTTGTTTTCACTCACCCAGATCATTTTGTAGGTGTTTGACACAATTTTCCATTTGTAGAAGACAGAAGTTGAGTGGGTTGTGCACTACGCGAGTTGTGCCTAAACACACATGATGAACCTTGCATATAACAATCTTCGTACCGCGTAATATGGGAGCAAGGAAGCTGGGGATGCAACACTTTCTGAGTTCCACAGGGTGTGGTCCTCGACGAAGAAGCCATCAACATTATGTAGACTGCGCCAGCCGGAGGATTCTCCATATCCAGTTCCATCAAATCAAATGTTTCGTTACGTACCAAGGATAAAAGAGAATATAGAACACCGCATACGCAAATTTTGCTACATTATCGCGTGCCTATTAATTCCCCATCATGATTAATCATGAGAAATCGAAACCGCCACCTACCATATTAATTCGAGATTTCACACTGTTGACCACATGGCCCACCCTATAAGGCTTGTCTGCCCGTTCACGCAGCCCTTACAACTCGTCTCTACATCTTTCATCTATCCCATAATATATTTCTAGTTTAATTCGTTGCGATCCCCCCCCCCCCAAGGGAATTCTAGCTAGCTGAGATTTATGGTCTCCCGACGGCTCCGGAGTTGGCGGCGGCGAGGAACTAGTGGCCGGGCTACACGCCGAACCTCCGCACCACGGTGGAGCATGCTGGGGGTGTTGAGGAGAGGCACCGGTCTCTTCTCCACTACCGCCGCCGTCAATACATCCCCATCTCCATATTGTTACTTGTTGACATGTAAGTGTTCCACACATTTGTTTGCATCATGTGGTGATCAACGCATTGTTTTCAATGATTTGGCACGTTTCGTAGGCATTTTGCACAATTTTCTATTTGTAAAAGATAGGAGACGAGCGGGTTGTGCGATGAATCTCGCATAGATCAAGAACCATACCATGTAAGATTGGAGCAAGGAAGCCATAGATTTCACTCTCCTCGGCTTCTACGAGCTGTCATCCTCGACGAAGCCACCAACATTGTGTAGTGTGGTGATCCGGAGGAGTATCCAAATCCAAATCCATCATTAATTGTGAGAAAAGATAATAAATATCGCACCACCGTCGCATATAGATGCATTTTTGTCACCTTATCACTTTCCTATTGATTCACTGTTGTGATTAATCATGAGAGCTAAAAAAACCTACCCAATTAATTGGAGTCCAGACCGCTGACTGTGTAGCCCACCATGTCAGCCTTGCATGGCCTTTCACGCGATTGTTGACAGTTCATCGTGACACCTATACCCAAGACCAGAATTTTCCAGTTTGATTCAGTGCGATCCCATCCAACGATAATTCAATTTACACTCCAATTTTGTGTACATATTCGGCCTTCAAATCATGCATTGGTATTCGCTAGTCTCTAGTGTTGCTATTTAGGTGGTCTTGGCATTCACCTCCGGAAACTTGGCCTAATACCAAGCACCACCCCCGCACCTTACGAGCTTCCTCTGTCAATACCGAGCACTACGCCTTTGCATTGCTCTGAAATTGTATCCCCCACAAAACATACCGCTTTGTTGACCCTGAAAGAAATGGGAAGGGATGAGACAAACACATCAACACGAGAAGAGATGCGACTACCAGGAGCTCAACAACGGCAGTTGGCCAAGCTTCCCCTTTGGTGTACATCCATGGAGCACGACAATGGCAACCATGTTCCCCAGTGTATTACCACACCATCTCTAGGTCCCTCTTTCCTCTCCTCTAGTGGCTTCCTACTGTTGCAGTCCCGTCAATGGCCAAGAACATGCCCTTGAGGTGCCTCTTCAGGATGAACTCCCTGCACACCTGCCATCACATTCGATTTCTCGCCGGAGAAATCAAGGATGATGGATAGGAGCTGCATCTGGGGCGGTTCTAAAGGCTGCGACTTTAGCAGTCGAGGGGATTTGGTAGGGGTGTTAGAGGGGATCCCGTAGGTATTATCTGCGGCACCGGTGATAGATGGGAGTGTTATATCGATGGGGCAATTGCTTGGGTATGGGCTAGACGGGCCAAAGTACTAATGGGAAATTCAATACATTGGTGAACCAAACAAAGTTTGGAATTGGTTTCTCTCCCAAAATACCAAGCACCCAATGCATGTACATCCAAACAAAATAACTTGAATTGTAGCCCGTTTCAATACCTTGGTTGATTTGGTACTATAGCCCAATTCGATTCCTTGGGTTGAATATCTATGTCCAAACAAAGCGCTAGGGTTTACAGCCTCGCACCTGCTCGAAGATGGTTGTGGTGGAGTCAGCAAGGGTGCCGGGATTGGGCTGCGAGTTGAACCTCCGTGGTGCGGCGGAGCCACCAGAAAGAGGAACGATTGTCGCTGTCTAGACTTTTTCATCGCATTCCTGTAAGAATTCCTCCACATTTCTTTGATTTCTATATTCATGGACCTTCAAGGGCCAAATTGGCTGAACGCAAGGTGGAGGGGGGAGGAAGAGAAGAGATTAGGTGGATGGTGCATCCGCCCGACCTCAATGCAGGGCGGACGGATCCGCATGGTTGTGGTTTATTTATTTTTTATCTTTTGTTTCACATTCTGGATCATTGTCATTTCGTGTTTTTGGTTGGTCGAATGAGAACTTTGGGGACCATTGCTAGCAGGCTGCAATGTGAATGGATTGCTAGGAAGATCTGGGGGCAGATTGACGTCCTTCCCACATCGCCTTTCGCCGGCCTGAGCCCCTCATTGGTCCCCGACCGCCTACCGGAGAAACAATAACGACTTCGTCACCTCAAGCACCACCGTCGACACCATCGCTTTTCATACCTGCCATGACACGCCTTCGTGATTTGGTACGTGTAGGTCACGTCAGCGCGGCACGCCCAAATCACGATAAATATGCACACCGCCGAGGTCTAGCTAGCGGCGTGCACTTTGGTTGGCCCCCCTCCGAGTTCGTATGATGAAGAGGCATGGGAAGTCCTGAGCTCGAATGAGGAGGGGATATCAGTTAACCATACCGTTGAGTTTAAGGTGGTCGTTGCCACAGCCGGGGGCGAAAACGCTCACCTCCTCTCAATGGATGAGGCGAAGGAGCAATAGTATTGCATGCTTGCTGAGGAGGCAAAGGAGCAGCGCCTCCCAGCCAAGGTCGAAGAGTTTTCGCACCATCTGAGGGACCTGTTCCCGATCTTGTGTTTCAGGCCATGAAAATGGAGGACGACATAGAATACGATGATCATGTTTGTGTTGTGTACTTCAGTCAGTGAGTTCTTGACTCGGGAAAATCGCTTGATGTATTCCCTTAGATTCTCGTCTTCTTGTTGGACGTGGAGCTACCAATCACATGTATTGCTCCGCCAATTGTAGGTGTCCTGGAAGTTCTCGCTGCACAACTTCTCTAGGTACTTCCAGTTGTGAATGCATCCTTCCAGGAGAAGTATTTAACAAAAAAACTTCCACCATTCATCCAACCCTACCTACAAACTAGCGCTTTGCGATTTTGTCCCGAAAACTACTACTTTACGGCTAATTTTTTGCTAAAAGTTACCACTTTATGTCTAATTTTTTGCTAAAAACTTCCATGTTTGATAATTACCCGATTAGGCATTTTTAAACACGTTTCTGACTGGCTGGGCCCACCCATCAGGTTGACCGTTATTACAAATGAGGCCCATACGTCATCCCTCTTCTTCCTCCTCTGTATTTCTTTTGCATTTCAACATGCATCCCGTGTGCATAAGGGACCTCATGATGTTCAGCACGTCAGAGAGACCTGCAGGTGAGCCACGGAACAAGGCACCGCATCTGCAATTTGATCTGATGGCCTTCTCTACGGCATCGAGTCCCCCGGCACCGCCACCACGACTGTCGCCTCCTCATTGTCGACAGTGGCTCGACCCACGTGTTAGTTTTGAATTGCCGGAAAAAATTCACTATGAGAAGCTCACGTGCAAAGCTAACAGGCAGGCAGCTGGATGGATTCTCCTAGCACCGTACATGTGACTCACTGGTACTAATTGGACCTCTCGACGGGAACGGAACAAGCGTGTGTTGTTCAGCCTCAAGGATGTGGTCAGAAAGGGAAGTTGCGAGAGGAGGGGGCAAGGCGAGCACTGACTTTGAGTTCCTTCTCATTGGGTGCTCGTCTGTGTCCATCATGCTACCCTCTAGTGAGCCCTTCTCCAGAGGCAAGCTTGTGCTAACTCGATTCGGCTGGCCGTGTCCACCATGCCCCTAATGACGAGAGCGACGTGACGGTGGAGCCTGGCTAGCTCGATTCAGTCGGTGATTGGAAACCACCGGAGGACGAGGCGACGAGGACTACCAGTGATCAGATCCTCCATGTGATAAGATCCATTGACATTTCAGCCACCCAGGGCGATTCTGGCAATCCCAAAAAAAGGGACATGCCCCACGTCATCCCTAGCAAGGTGAATCGGGCGGCTGCCATCTCCTCCGGACGGAGGCCCTCCCTGCTTTGCTCCTTCTCCTCCTCGCTGCTGGAAGCTGCTGTCGGGCAAAGCCTGTGCGTGGCAGTAGCGGTGGGGCAACTCGAATGGTCTCCTCTTAGTGGTGGTTACTGGCACACCGACGATGATGGATGATGGAGGGGCTCCGGGGCAGCGGCCCTCTTCGAGGCGATGGCGGCAGCGGCAACCGCTTGGGTGGTGTCATGGCTGCACTTGCAGGCTACACGCGGTACCGCCATAGTGGGCACGGTGGGGCTAGCATTCGCCGGATCCGACCAGGAGTGACTGGTCCCCGTGTCTTGCCATGGGTGGCATCTTGCCAAGTTCGGGCCTCCGCGATTGCGGGTGGCATGATGCAGCATCACTGGCCTTTGTTTGCAGGTCTGGATCGAGAGGAGGGAGACGTGGGGGTGCTGGCTTCGGCCTAATAATGGTGGTTTAGCCCCAGCGCTCTTCTTCCTCCAAGTCATCTTTCTGTCGGATGCCGACCTCTTGGACCTGGCCGTTGATGAGTACCGATCTTCCCTTTCGGAGATATATATGGATTGACGTATGTCGCCCTGGATATCTAGATCAAAAAAGCTCCGGGCGCGCGCGCTCATATTATCAGTCAGCACGGCCTCAAGAGGGTGGCGTGAAACTTTGATTTCTTATCGTGTCATGGGACATGTCTAGGTTAAGATTCTCATAGCATTGATAGAGGTGGAGAAATTCACGGTGGCCATGATTGGAGGTCTTGAAGCTTTGGTGGAAGGACGTATTGGATGTGATGAAGACTATGTGCCAGGTGCTTGGTGACTTGCAACAGCGGCCTCGACAAGCGAGGGCAACAGCACTAGAGGATTGCATTTTTAGTGGTGCTCCTTGAGTGCCGAGTCTTGATTTCCAGGGTGAAAACCCAAGCTGTATTACCTTTATTGGTTGTACTTGGCAATGGCCTTGTTGAAGGCATTGTTTTTGAATGAACTCAAACTTTCTCCAGGGTGAAAACCCAAGATCTTTGATCAGGCAACAACAACACATGTGCTTTGTTCCTTCTTGGAGGTGTTGCTTTTGGAGAACCTCTTTTGTAATCAGGGTGTTGTCTTTGTTGGTGGTTAGAGTGCTGCTGATACTAGTGATTGATCATCGTGGTGGGGTCTTTTTTTCTTCTGTTATTTTCTTTTGTTTTTGGCTATGAGTATCCTTGATTCCTTTGGACATCTTGTTGGTACAGAGGCTGGGTGTAATTGGTATTATTGCAATATTAATATATTCCCTTTGTCAAAAAAGATCCTCCATGGGAAATTTAAGGTGAAGGAGATAGAACTGACATGTGAGCCCCTCATGTTAATGGTCAAAGTTAAAGGTGTTAACTTTTACAGTCCTGAAGTGTGGGCCAACCCTGTCATAATCACATTTATTTTGGCTAAATTGGTCACTAGTGTTTTTTGCGAAAAACATAGGTGTAGAGTGGTAGTTTTCAGGGCAAAATCGTAAAATGGTAGTTTTTTGGTAGGGTTGGACGAACTGTGGTAGCGCCTCCAGGGCATGGTTGAAGAGTTTTCGCACCATCTAAGGGACTTGTACCCGATCTTGTGGGTCAACCGTTGACAATGGAGGTTGGTGGAGAATACGGTGATCACGTTCGTTCTGTGTACTCCAATCAGTGAGTTCTTGACTCGAGAAAATCACTTGATGTATTCCCTTAGAGTCTCATCTTCTCGCTGGACGTAGTGCTATGGGTCACATGTGTTGTTCAGCATGTTGTATGTCTCGTGGAAGTTGTCATCGAACAACTTCTCTAGGTACTTCCAGCTGCGAATGCATCCTTCTAGGAGGCTCTTGAGCCATGCGCTGGCAAAAAAGAGCCACATACAGAGGCATGCATCAAACAACCATGTATTCATTGCCTCTGGAGGTGACATAGATGATGTGGTTGTCTGTGAGCCAGATGTCGGGTTTGGCTGCGCCAATGTACTTTTATACACCACAGCTCAGAAAGCAACTTCAAATTATGGGTGTGGGAGTGAAAGGCGCTCAACCCTGAGTAGGCGATGTCATCATCTTGAAGGTGATCTTCTTGATCTCGGGGTTCGGTGTCCTCATCCCCACACCCACTATGTAAAGATCATGACCCCAGGTATCTCAGGGTGGCCCAAGCTTATTGTTGTGTAGCAGGTCGCCTCTCCTCTCCCTCCTGGTCCTGGGGCCATCGGACGTGGGCGAGCTCATGCCTGTCTCGTGTCCAGCCAACCTAGAGTTTGTCGAGGCCTCCGAGCAGTGAACGGAAGAGCTAGAGTTCTATGAGACCTCTATGCTCCTAGTCTTGGAGCTATCCATGATCAAGATGGCCCAAGCCTTGGAGACTGTCGCCTGCTAGACAACTGATTCCTAGAGTTGGATACGGATTTGGTGGTGCTTCTCATGACCCGCCGCACCTTTTGGGATCTCAATTTGTGTGTGCCTTCATCATGGTAATGCCAGGTGTTTGGATCGAGAAGGCAAAGACAGGGACGTCCTTCTTCTTCTTCAGGAAGTATAACTCAATATTGACTTGGCAACTATGATTGCACAACTCTTAAACGTGTTCGCTACACTGGGCAGCTAGCTTGTTCTTTGGGCGCTTTATCTCCTCCTCCTCCTTGGCGGACAGGTAAAGGTGCACCACCTTGATCTTCACCCTTTCGGGACTTTTCTCAGTGATGAGAGTCATCAACACATCAAACTTGGCAGCCGCGCTAGTTCCAGCCCTTGTCATGAAGACCTCACAAGCAGTGTCATAGCTGGTTGATCCTTCACTGTTTTATGGATCAGAATCGATGACGGGCAAGAGAGAGTTTCCATTTTTTAATAAAAACATTTGTTTTAGTTGTTGTGGATGAAACCACAATTGCTAGAATTACTCTAAATAGCCACGTGATTATAGATTCGACACTTGTTTTATGCAAGGTGAACATTTATATTTTCTCTAAGGTTGATAGGAAACACAAATTACCTTTCCACCCTCCTAAAAATTGAACTTTTAGCTTCCTATTCCATTCAAGTACTAGGAAAAGTTTTTACTGATACTTAATGATTAATGAAGTGGTATGCATGGTCAATGGTGCCCCATGGTAACTGTCATGATGGTCGATGAGTCCTATGGTGGTGATTAGCATTCGAAATAGTGGCTGGGAAGGTCAATTGTAGTAGGAAATAGGTCAATTAACACATGTTAGAGATAACCTCTCTAGCTAAAATGTGGCATGTTGCATTATTGCGAAAAAACGAACAGCTAGTAAGGTAGATGATGGGTTTGTGACCACATACATAGAAGAGGTGGGCATGAATGATCTAGTGGGGATGTGCAAAGGGTAGGTAGTGACGATGGTGAAGGTGTACAATTGGTTGTGCTGATAGTGGGTAAAAACAGTGAAAAAGGAGACAACAGAGGCGAGGAAGAAGTGTTAATTAATTAACATGATAGTCTGCGCCAACTTAACTACTTCCTCTTGGGGGCAAGAAGATAAGAAGGGTTACAAATAGTTTTGTCATTTTCACTAAAAATCTCACAAACCCATTGGCATGTTTGCAATCTTATGAAGTTCATGGATTTTCCAGCAAATGGGTTAATACACTGGTTTTTGAACCTAGGAGAAGCTTTATTCATTAGAAATTTAGCATAGTTCTTAAAAAGTACTAGCTTGGTGGATGAAATTTTCCTTCAACCATGTCCCTTGAAGAAAATCGTGTGTAATCCAAATTGTACCATGTTTTTTTAGTTCATATTTTATTTTACACTCGTACAAAAAACGGGGTCAAAGTTATGCCAAAAGAATACACTATTGCTTAAAGTGGTATCTACTTAATTTATAGTTGGAATTTGGAATAGGTTTAATATATTTTGTTCGTGTTACTTATTTGTATCATATTATACTAGTCATTACAAGAAAATGCATTAATAGTCACAAGCCAAATTGTAGATGTGCATGTGATTGTGAAACATGGATCCCTAGATATGTTGAATATTTACAGATATATTTTTCTAAGTATAGTTTTATTGTCATATTTTATAAATGGCTTACTTTTAAGTTATGAAAAAATGGAAGTAAAAAGAAGTATATTAGTGTTCCTTGCCCGAGCATTGATGTCAATAAAAGTTCCTTCAGCCAATGTTGTGTGTTCTTCTACTGCATTTCCTTGAGCCATAGCCCCATGTTCCTTGCTTCTCCATGTCAGTACAGAAAACTACACACATATAAAATAATATTTGATCATCGTGGGATCTTTCCCGCATTGTTATAGAATTCTACCGGTGATGATGTTTTTTTATCAAGGCGATTATCTTTGGCCAAATTTTGTTATACGTTCACTTGAATTTTACTGATAATACTCATGATTTGTGGCATTTGGATCCAGGTAACGGACTGCAAGCTTCTAAGGGTCGTGACATCGGTAGTGGTCAGGTAAATTCTCCTTGTCTACCAAAAAGAAATGACTACTACATTCTAATGCATTTGAGAATAGATAGCTTAACCAATTTTCTATTGAACCCAGTTTACCATTGAGAGTGCATTTCTGAATCTTCGTAGCACTAAGCTAATGCTTCAGGATTTTTATGACTATCTTAAATGCAGACAAGCACTGGTGCCTGGTTCTCATGGAATGAGACTAACCCGTATGATGGGATCCTAAACCTCAAACCACCTGACTTCACAACCCTCCTAACCATCATGTATGGTGAAGGATATTGGTCTGAGGTTGCGGGGCTCCATGGAAGCATCGCTCACCTCCACGATGCTTCATTTGCCCCACTATTGCACTTCATGAACAGCCTCGAGCTGCATAATGTCGAAGACGACCCCTACAACGAGCTCAACGTGTTGCTCAAGGAAGATATTGGTCAAAACAATGGTAGACATTCATGTGCCACCGATGAGGATTTGGCTATGGAATTTCTTGTGCATGATTCTGAATGATTGTGTCTAGGTTATTTATATATTGTACCAAAACTTTAAATTTTGTTCAGACTAGTGGGTGCATTATGTGGTTGACCTCCTCGTGTTGTGGGCGGAAAGGTTATGATTTTTTCTCATTTGGATGAGACGAAATCAATGTATCTGCAGTAATTTTTCTTATGTATATTTGATTTTGGCGATGTTACATTATTTTGCATGGTAGGTACATTTAGTCGCAAAGTAAGCTGACTGGAGAAACTGTTATGGGCAGCTAATCAGAAGTGCATTTGATAAGTTCTCAAATATAATTTTTTTGATAGTTTTAAATGCAATAATTTAACATGAATTCCAAAGGAAGTTTCACATACAACATTAGGAACCTTTCCCTTTTTAGGATGGTGGAGATTTCATAAGATGTTTATAGATTTTAAAAATTAGGGAGAACTTCTTAATAGGCCCTACACGACATCTCCCTCTGCTTAAGTTCAAAGTATAGCTTAAAACATGACATGCCCCATACAAAATTAAACAATCAAAATCTTACTCTCAACGGAATAAATACATAAATATTAGTCTTTAAGTCCATGTGTGAGTCTTAAGATGAGACTAGCCAACAGATATACTTGTACATGCAAAGCATTGTTTTCTATAAAACAATAAAATATAGTTTATTGTACATTGTCATAGTATGATATATAAAACAGTATTTTCTTGGCCAAGAGACGACACTTAGGCCCGGCCCTAAACCATGGCCAAGAGTGCGTCCGCCTATGGCCCAGTCCGACTCTGTACAAATATAAGACATAGAAGAAAACAAATCCAAGGAAGGCATGAAGCCCAGAATTACAAACAAAGGAGCTACTCACGCATGAGATGAAACCCTTGTTATTTCGTTCTCCACATGATAGCGCCACCAGCCCATTTTTATCACCATCCATATTTCTTTCTTTTCGATATAACTATTTAACATGATAGGGGCTATCGCACGATGGTTTGATGATCTTAGAGGGCAAGTTCGAAGGACTCGAAGGCTATGCTGTGGGCCGGATGACTAAGAGTCGTCGCGGCAAACTCTACATCGACGATGCGGACTGGGGCCCCGAGGCAGGCTCGATCGAGTACGGGTACCGGGTCCCCTTTGGTGGCATACACGTGTTCATCGACAAGATCGGCGAGCCAGGGCCTGGGCCGGACATCTGCACCGACCTCGTCGAGACGGCTCAGCGGACGAAGAAGAGTCCTGCCCTGGCTAAACCGGCTGTCAAGCGTGCTTTCGTGGGAGTCGTCCGCGGAGACTATGAGGGCGGATCAGCATCTGGCGGAGAAACCGTTGTCTACTCTGGCGACGAGTCATCCGCCAGAGAAACCGAGTCTTTGTACCAGCTGCAAGATGGCCAGATCGGGGGCTATTCCGACGGAGAGAGTATTCCGGACTCCTTTGATCTACCCAGTCGGGTTGGAATTTTCATGGCCGGTACACAAGCGACGCTTCACTCTTCGACCGCGGCGCCCATCGTCGTCGGTTCAGTAGCGGTGGTGGCAGCCGGGGAAGGAGGCCCTGTGTGCCCGCCGGCTCAAGTTCTATCAGAGTTATTTGACGCATTGGCTGCGCTCATGGCGGAGGCTAACCCGGCGGATCAGGACCTGCACAACGCAGAGATTGCAAGGGTGAAGGAACAGATCGCTAAAGCTAAAGCGGATCTGGCAGCCGCGGACGTGAGGATGGCGGCGGAACGGGCCGCTTTGGATGCACAGGCTTATAGGCTCATGCTGGATCAGAGTGCATCACATGAAGTCATGAAAAGGAAGTACATATCCCGTTTGCCTTCGGTTTTCGAGGGAAGAGAGCTCTTCAATACCCCAGGGGCAGGGACCAGCAATCCGCCACCGGTGGTAAACCGGCCGGAAGCACCTGGGATGGCCGCGCCGGTTCAGCCCCGTGTGATAGATCTGCCTCGCCATCACACCGGCGCGCCTCAGACTGTGCAGACACCTCCGGGTCACTACTCCAACCCGATGGATAACCTTGTCGCGGCTGCGGCACGATTGGAGGCGATTCCGATCGAGGGCGATTCACCACAGGCGGTAGAAACTCGCCGGGTCAAGGAGCTCCTCAGGACGGCCCTGGCTCAGCAGGAAGCGTATTCATACAGTCGGGATCGGATCCATTCCACCCCCCGCCCAAGCCGGAGTTATAGCCGGCGCACGGACGAACCGGCCGTATCAAGCAACGCGCAGCACGGTCCG
This sequence comes from Aegilops sharonensis, assembly GCA_904067115.1. Lineage (NCBI taxonomy): Eukaryota > Viridiplantae > Streptophyta > Magnoliopsida > Poales > Poaceae > Aegilops > Aegilops sharonensis. Next base: position 44,053 of record CAJFDF010000788.1, read on the forward strand.
CCTCGAGGCAACAACCCGGCCGGTGGCTTCGAAGACGCTCAAGTGGTGGTAGACCGGGCCAGGGCACGTAGGGAGGCCGAGTTAACAGCACAACATGAGGACCATCAGCTCGCGCCGGTTCGTCCGACCATCTTCGAACCGGGGGTCACATCCGGCTCATTGGGGGTGCCTTGCCTCGTCCCCGCTTTACGCAATGTGCGTTTGCCCAAGGACTTCAAAGGGCCACGCAAGGTGCCCAATTATACCGCCGATTTGGCTCCAGAAGCGTGGATAGAAAGCTATGAGATGGCCATGGAGATGCTGGATGTGGACGAAGCTGCGTGTGCGAAGTATTTCACCATGATGTTGGAAGGTACGGCCCGTACTTGGTTGAAAAATTTGCCACCCAACTCAGTTAGTTCGTGGACCCAGTTACGGACCCGGTTCATTCAGAATTTCAAAGACACCTGTAAGCAGCCTATGTCTATGGTGGATTTGGCGGCTTGTGTCCAGGCAGAGGGAGAATCTACAACACATTGGGTGCGCCGCGTTTCGGAGGTTTTACATTCATCAGACCGGATCAACCCTGATTCTGCTATCTTAACCCTAGAAGCCAACTGCCGGTTCGAACCGTTGAAGTTGAAGCTGGGTCGCATGAAGCGTTTTTGCAATGACATGGGCACGCTCATGGGCGTTTTGGTAAAGTATGTTGATTCTGATAGTACCAAGGATCCCGAGTCTGAGGATGACGAAGTAGGGAAGGGAAAGCAGAATAGCAACTCCAGAGGCCAGCGGCATCATTCGGCAGGCAATGGGGGAAATAAGCGTAAGGCTAACGGTAACATGGGCTTCGTAGCCAACACCAACGCACAGGACAAGGGTCAGCGGCGCAAAGGTAGGCAATCAAACCGGGGCGGTGCACAAGGTCACAATCCGGAGCGTTTGAATTACCTATTGAATCAACCTTGTCTGAAGCATGGGACGAAGGAGGCACCGGCGAACCACCTCTGGAAGGATTGTTATATTATGCAGGAGTTCAAAAATTCTAATGCTTTCCGGTATGATCAAGGGCCCGGCGGCGGTTCAGGGTCCGCCCCGGGTTACGGTGGAGGAAATTCCGGCCCAGGGTTCGGTGGTAATCCGGGCGGGCAAGGCAGTCAAAACAATCAAAACAATCAGAACAATCAGAACCAAGGGGGTTACAATCAACAACAGCAGCAGTCGGGTTACCAAAGTAATCCAAAGCAGTTGAACGGTGGACAGTACCATGTCTTTACCACCAGCTTGGACAGACGAGACCGCAAACTTCAGAAGCGGGCGGTCAGTGTTGTTGAACCGGCCGCACCGCATTACCTGCGCTGGTCAGAGCAACCTATTGTATGGAGCAGAGAGGATCATCCTCCCCGGGTTTACAATCCGGGTCAGCTAGCCCTAGTGGTGGCACCTCAGGTGGGAGGATACAAGTTTACCAAAGTACTCATGGATGGAGGGAGCAGCA
>CAJFDF010000788.1:49843-64967 GCA_904067115.1 Aegilops sharonensis
AAGAGCTACCATCTGTGATATGGAGTATCAATACTACCCCTAACAGATCCACTGGATACACACCGTTCTTTATGGTCTATGGAGCGGAGGCGGTCCTTCCCTGCGATATCCGTCATGACTCGCCCCGCGTGGCGGCTTATGTTGAGGCCGATAGTGAGGCAGCACGGCAGGACGATTTGGATCGACTGGATGAAGAGCGAGATATGGCGGCTGCTCGTTCGGCGATTTACCAGCAGGATCTTCGTCGGTATCACAGTCGGAGGGTTAGAACAAGAACCTTTCAGGAGGGAGACTTGGTGCTTCGGCTCATTCAAGACCAGACAGATATGCACAAGCTATCCCCACCTTGGGAAGGGCCCTTTGTGGTCAGCAAGAATTTGTACAACGGGTCATACTATCTGATTGATGTTCGAGAGCGAAAAGACTCACGCACGTCAGAAGAGGAGACCAACAGGCCGTGGAACATAGCTCATCTTCGGCCTTATTATACCTGAGCCATCGGCTCCACTTATGTACATATTAGGACAATGTATATATTATGACTAAAAGCAATAAACCGGATCCTCAGCTAAAGCGGGGTATCCGTTCTGTAAAAAGTCCGGTTTGGGTACATGGAGATGTTGTCGCAAAGCGGCCTCCGGTTTAACCCTTGGTCTTGCTTTTCAGAAGTTTTTTGTCACTTGGGGGCTTGGTCGTGTCCGAACCAATGCAACACCTTTTGATGGGCGAAAGCCAACAGATCACTTGGGGACATGGTCACGTCTGAACCAGTCACGCCTCTTGGTCAGCCTAAGGCCATAGAATCACTTGGGGGCTTGGTCGAACCCGAACCATTGCCACGCCACTTGATCGGCGCAATGCCACGATTTCAGTTGGGGGCCTGGCTGATTTGAACCATCGCTACACCTTATGGGGAGCGTGGTCCTGTCCGACCATGGTAACGCCATCTGATCAGGCTCAGTAAAGCCTCTTCTTGCAAACGGTTTTTTCATTGCCTTTGTTTCCATGTGGTTTTTCATACCAGTTATTTGATTTTTGTTTGCCTTCTTAAACCGGTAACCTTTTTAAACCGGATTCAAGTTGTCAGTTAACGGAATTCGGTCCATTTTTAATCCGGTGATTTTGTTCCGGTTTGATTTTTTCTGTTAACATCCCATTATGGAGTAACAGGGGGCTTGTCATGCCCGACACGGTTTACACGGTAAACCGGCACTCTAAGCACAGGAGTTGTTTTCTCCTTTGACGGTAATGGTTTATACAACCTCCGCCTCGAGATTGGCTAGGCCAGCTGCATGCCCAACGCTGGCAGGTATTTTTGTATCATAACATTTGGTCATATGCCTTAAATATTTTCTTATATAAGTATATAAGCGTCACAAGCCGGCTGGCGACACAAGCTGCCCTGGCGGTTTAAAGAATTTGTGATTGCAGGTGAACTAAGTTGACGGTTCATCAATCCAAAGTATCAGTACCACCATGCAAAGGATAGACTGAGGTCATAAAGGCATTGTTCAAAACAAAGTGCTAACTATCCTATTACAAAGCCTTCCAAGGCCCGGTGTTTCGCATGGCTAGCAGTTTCGGAGGCATCACCCGGCTTGACGGATTACGCTTCTTCGCCAGGTTGACGTGAAGTAGAGGGGGCACCTGGCATCGGTTCAACTTCTTCCTCTTCATCACCCAAAGCCCGGAAGTCATTGGTAGACCAGTCAATCCGGGTTAAGGCCTGAAAGACAGCCTCTTCACTTATAAGCTCAGCCGGATCAACGTCAGGGGCATAAGTGTGCTTACGGATTGGAGGAACAAGGCTCTGCACTTCAGGAATGACAAACTCCACCCGTTTGTTGTTTGCGTCATAAAAAGAGCGGTGAACCGCCAGGTTGGCTTCTGCTGCCAGTTGACTCACCAGCGGACGCATCTCCTTTGTTATTCGTTTCAGGGCGTCATTGTCAAAGGCTTCACCGTTCTCTTGAGCGCTGGGGAAACCTTTGGCCATGTCAGCCGGATCAAGATCCGCTATCCACGCCTTGGCACGAGTTAGAGCCAGTAGGGTGCCAGCCCGGGCCGCGGATCGCTTCAACTCTTCAAGCTGCCCCGGAACCATGGACAGCCGGTCCAGTGTATCTCTAATCAGGGCCGGAGCCGTGTTGTCGTATGACGTGGCACATATGACTCGCTGGGCGCCGGTATACAGCTGCTCAATCAGCGTATAAGCGGCCTTGAGCTTCTTCCGCACATCAGAGCCCAGATGAGCAATACGCTTGCCTGCACCGATTTCAGACAGATCAGGTTAAACCGACGGGAATATCAAAATAGAGAGAATCAGTGCAAGTTTTCTTACCAAAGATGGCAGAGGTCATGGCATGCACTTGGCGCTTGAGTCCGGTAAGCTCTTCAGTCACCGGTTTAAGAGCTGCTTCAGCATCTTCCGCCCGTTTTTTCAAACCGGCCTTCTCAGTGTCCCAGTTGGCCCGTTCAGATTTATACCACTCCTTCAGCTATTCCATAGTGGCCAAGGCCGTCTTCAATTCATCTTTGGCCTTGGTGGTTTCTGCTTGTTGAGTTTCCAGATTGGCCCGAAGGTCCTTGAGTTGCACGGTTTGCTGGTATATTTCATTCTGATAACAAAGGGAGCATGTTAGTTATTTCATTATAAAGTCCCAAGCTCAATACAAGTATTCAACTTGGCACTTGGGGGCTAATGGCTAGTTGATCTCAAGTTTGCTATGGGGAGGCACAAAATTAAGTCCCGGTTTAACTATGCTAAGTTGAACCGACCCTTGGGGGCTACTATACAACCAAAGTACAAGAAAGGCATAACTCATTACCTCATAGCGGTCCTTCATACGGTTTACCAGACCAGCTTCAAAGTCACGGCTTGTGTAGAGCCGGTTCAGAAACCCGGAGTGCAGTTCTTGGGCAGAGAAGTTGTCATAAGCTGACAGATCAGTTTTTCCCTTATCTTTACTCATAGTGGCAGAATCTTCCTTCGCGTTGTGTTTTGTTAAAGCGATCGGTTGGCTAGGAGTGGTATAGCCAGTGCCCGTCACAATAACATCATCATTTTTGACCGGGCTGGCCGGATTGGCGGTCTTCTTTGGGCTTGGTGCCTTCATGCTCTGGCTCGGCGGTTCAACAGTTACGACCCGCTCTGTGGCCGAACTCGGTGGAGCAGGATGCGAGGTTTCCATTTGGACCTCCGGTTCAGTTTCTGGCAGATCAGCAGTGTCGTCTTTGTACAACTCACCAGAGCTATTTTTGGCAACTTCAGGATTTTCGTGGGTTTGCTCTGGGGTCTTCTCCGGATCAACATCCGCAGTAGGATCCAGGGTTTTCGCTTTCTTACTCAAGCGAGCCTTGGTGCTGCAATATTTGGAATTGAATAAGACAAATCGACCAAGGCAATTGTAAACCGAATTGGCGGGACAACAGTTGCGTACCCTGCATCAACTTTAAGCGGAGGCAGTTGCGTGGTTGATGAACCGCCAGAAGAGTTGGAAGAGGCCTGATAATTCGGGTCAGACGGATTGAGAGGACATCGGAAGAAATCTTTTATGGGATAACGCTTTTCAGGAGAACAAGTCACCTCTGGACGACGCTTCCGGGTTGGTGTATCTGGTAAACCGGATGAGGAAATCCGTTGACCACTGTGCCGGGTCGTGCGGCGCTCTTCGGCCTGCTGTGTCTTCAAGGAAAGGTTTTGATTTAAATAAGCACAGGAATGATATTTTTTCACTTTCCGGACGGCGCGTCGAATTCTTTTAACCGGCACGAGGTCGGATTCGGAAGAAAGAAAGATTACCTCAACAGGGTCGGCATGACTGGCTTCAGCATCATCCTGGGAGGTAAAATTGTCAGTAAAAGGAATACAAAGGGATAAATCACAAACAAGAAGAAACACAAAGAGGAGAGCCGGTTTACGGCGACTCCCTCGTAAGGATATCAAGTTTTACCTCAGCTTCTGATTCTTCGTCCTCCGGCGGGTCAGAAGACTCGGCGGTTTTCTTCTTGCCAGCCTTCTTGGTGGCCTTGGACTTTACACGCGGCGCCCGAGCCGGTTTGGTACGCTTCCAGAAGGAGCTGTTAGCCTGCGAGGTAACAAGGATTAATGTATACCAACCAAGTATTAAAGGTCCGAAAAGCGGTGAGCAGAACCTTACCGCAGGCGGTTTGTTGGCAACACAAAATGGAGCCAACCCGGTTAGGCTGCAGACGGAGATCGGTTCATCAAGCATCTTCTTTAAGGTCTCTGTGACCTCAAGTTCAGTTATTGGTAACTCGTGACGTCTTTGAGGGTCTTTGAGGCTGCCAGTGTACTCGTGCATCAATCCGGGCCGGCGGCTTAGTGGCGAGACGCCCCAAGAAACCCAACACCGCACAAGGTCCACACCAGTTAAGCCATTGGCCATTAGAGCTCGGAGCTTGATAATTTGAGGCGTGAAGTTCTTCCGTTCCGCGACGGTTAAGCGTAAGGGCAGCGGATGATGGTTGCTGAGCCGGTGAGGACGGTAACCCGGCAAAGGATTTTCATCGGCAGGAGCAGTGTTCCGGCAGTAGAACCAGGTTTGGTTCCAATATTTTGGATGGTTGTGGTGTTTGGCGTGAGGAAAGTCCACTTCCTTCCTCTTCTGGATTGAAACGCCGCCCAACTCTGTGTTGGGACCATCAGAAAATTCTATACGACGGTTCAAGTGGAAAAAATCCCGGAACAGCTCCACAGACGGTTCTTCTTGAAGGTAGACTTCACAAAACACTTGAAAATTGCATATGTTTGACACGGAGTTTGGACCAATATCCTGTGGATGGAGTTGAAAACTGGCAAGGACATCCCGGAAGAATTTTGATCCGGGTGGGCAGAATCCCCGGTCTAAGTGCTGCACAAACACAATTACTTCTCCTTCTTGCGGATTGGGAGGGCATTCGGCGTCCGGAACCCGCCAGTGGAGGACATTTTTAGCAGCTAAAGCGCCGGTTGTGACGTATCCGTTGAGTTGCGTCTCGGTGGCCTTAGACCGGACCCAATTGCAAGCTGAGAATTGAGGAGCCATTCCGGAAGACTAAACTGTGAAAGGGAAAAACGGTTCACCGTTAAACGGTTCAGGCACATTATACAATGTTAAACCGGCGATTTGGCAGCCAGTTTCCGATTCCGGTTTAACTGAGGACTAATGGAGTGACGGATTAGCTATCAAAAGTCAAACCGCCAAAAGAGACAGAACTGAAAAATCTACTAAGTGTGGGCAGAAACAGTTTTCACATGCGAATGGAAGTAATTTAGATCTACCGAAGGTTCGGTGAGGAAAATTTCTGCGACCTATTCAAGCCGCATAGAGGGAAGGAAGATTCGTGCGTCCTAAACAAGAAGATCTAAACAAAATGAAAGATGAAACAAGGGGTAAAACCGATGGCGGAGCGGTCGCCGCACAGGATGTGTACTACGGCCGAATCATACGGCCATGGCAGGGCAGGTATGAGGACACTACGATGAACACCCGTGAACTACAAGAGGAGCAGGGACCTTGAGATGTGGATCTAGGGCTCGAAGAGGAGCCTTACCTGATGCACCGAGCGGCGGAGGAGCGCTAAAGAGCTTCTGGTCCGGTCAGGTTGATGCAGCGGCCTGGCGCTGACGCGGAGGTCGAAGGTCGGCGGCGACGGCGGAGCTTCAAGAGCGGGAGCGTCGCGAGGAAGGAGAAGAGCGGAAGAAGAAGAAGAGAAAGGGGCCTGCCGGTCTATTTATAAGGAACCGAAGCAATTAACAAGCACGAGAATCGAGGAGTCAAAAGCGGCAGACGGCGCAGCGGTCGCCTCGATTTCCGGGATAGCATTAAATGAAAGGGAATCTTACTGTTTGGATTTCTTTATTAAAGATGACGTCAAGGCGCCCTGACACGGGGATCGGAGGATGACGTCACGGCGGTTCAAGCAGATGCCGGTTTACAAAATATGAAGGGAGATCAAGAGTTTCCTGAAGATGTTGAAGATTAACATGAACCGGTTCAAGTCAATCTGGGGCCTAATGTTGGGGATATAACTACCGAGTGTAAACCACCCTGAAGGGGCCGGGTTACCCTCGTCCATGATCAGGGCCCACGAAGGAGGCCCAAAGCCCAGAGACGGATTAGGGTCCAATCATGTAAACCGCCTTAATCTTATAACTTGAGCTGTAAGATAAGAGAGAAGAGACCGAGCCGGACACTTGTATGAGCCGGATCGGGACTCTGTAAACCGGCCGGGCGTCAACCCGTGTATATAAGGGGACGACCCGGCGGCGGGTTAAAGACAGACAATTCGAGGCTTAGGCGAAGCTATTGCTCCCTAGTCGCCGAAATCACATCAATCCCATCACAACTAGACGTAGGCCTTTCCTTCATCGAAGGGGCCGAACTAGTATAACTCCCGTGTCTTGTGTCCACTTTAACCCCTCTAAGTTAACCCGTACGATGGCCCTGCGACTAAGTCCCTTCACGAGGACATCTGCCGTGACAATCCCACGACAGTACCCTTTCAAAGATCACTCCCACCTTCTTTGGTGGTGACAAATAATGTACCGTATGTGTGCTACTCGTTGCAATTAATGAATTTTGGTGGAACTTCCTCCAATGCAGGAGAGATTACTGGGTTAATTTGTGTTTTTTCTTCATAAATTTGTTTGCTCAAAACAATATATCTCTCGAACCATGCGTCCAAATCACGAACTATTTTCACCGTTGCATTCATCAATAAAGACCTTTAAAACTAGATCCCATATTGATAGGTTTTGCAAAAAAATTCAAAAAAATGTGCTCCAAAGTTGTACTACCATGTGCTAATTGTGCTTCACTTCTGTGAAGCACAGCTTGTGTTTTCATGTGAGAAACACAGTTGTGTTCACTTTAGGAGAAGCACACATGCACTTTCACGCGAAAGCACATATGTGCTTCACTTTTGGGAAAGCATGGATGTGCTTTCATGCAAGAAGCACAACTGTTTGCTTTTGTGTGAAGCACAACTGTGCTTTCATGCAAGAAGCACACATGTGCTTCATGCAGGAGCACACCTGTGCTTCACTTTTTGGAAAGCACGGTTGTGCTTTCACACGAAAAGCAAAACTGTGCTTCACTTTTTGAGGAAGCACAAAAATACAAACCATACTTCACGTGAAGCACATCCGTACTTCACTTTTTTGGGAAGCACATTTGATTGTTCACTCAGGAAGCACAACTGTGCTTTCATGCGGAAGAACAATTATGCCTCATGCTCCAGATAGACATAAACCTAAAATGTTTTTTTAAGAAACAGAGAGAATCATAAAAAATAGAACAAAAAACCCCAGAAACAGAAAAATTGATGATGGGGGGAGCACCCAACACGTGACACATGGCGGTGCGCTAGGAAAAGTGCCCCTCGTGGGTCGGGTACCCTCCAATTAGTTGTTCCACTTCCTTTAACAATTAATCGAACCAAATACCAAGGACGACGTTCCTCGAGCAATGTCGATGAATGAATTTTTTAGTTGTATCGCCTCCTTCATCACCGAATGGATTTCTTTAGTTCTAAGACCAACTCTAGCATAGTCACCATATTGGGCAAATAACCATAATAACCACAAATACAGTTAATATAGCTAAAAAGGCAATCTAGCTGAGTCGCTATCTTGTAACCGAATCATCATAAATTATGACTGCCCTCCATATATGGCCTCTCATCCTCCATATATGGAGTCTCGGGGCTGGGCACTCCATATAGTAGTTATGTGTGGCCGAAAGGAAAGTTTAACTAGTCCCCCACATCACAATGGATGAAATTTAATTGGGGGAAAGGATGCCCCATTGAATCATGGGCCCCATGATTATGGAGACAACAATTATGGAGACTCTACGTTTGCACATCCCCTCTATAACCTTCATAATCGATATGGAGCATGCTCCATATGGATATGAAGTCTGCAATATGGTGACTCTGCTAGAGTTTCTCTAAGTACCTTCAGGCAGGAAGGGAACGACAAGAGGCGGCCTCCTTGGCAGTGACGGTGAGCTGGTCATACACTAGATTGGGTTGGTCGTTAAGTCATAGATACCACCACAAACCATAAACTTATGGCTTGCCCATCTTGTTTTATTGATTGTGAATTTTGTGAAGAACCTTTTGCATAAAATAGTTGCATGATTCATTGCTTCATGCCGACGATGATCGTGAATCACCACATCACCACATGACGATCAAATATTGCTTAGGTTTACCTTGTGCGGTTTCTCAATTGTTCTTGCATGGGAGGTGATTGTGTCGTGTTCAAACTGCTATTCGTTGCCAACCTATAAAAGACTTGTTTGAAATTACCACCTTGTCATGAAGAACAAGTCATATGGACAGTTTGAATGGACCTACGGTTGCGGCATACAACAACGCTTGATAGATTGAATGGACCCGTTCTCTTCGGGGTTTTCGCTTGTGAGGGTTGTGTTTTATGTGTCCTGTTATAAGACATGTCTTGGTCGCGCCCTATTTCCTTAATCTCACTACCGCTACTGAGCCCCTCTCTGGTTAGTTTTCATGGCGTCCTACCATTGATATGTGCCGTCGGTGCCCTATCCTACACCCCGCAACCACCGGGTGTGGCCGAACGATCCCTCGTGTCTGCTCGCATGCCGTTCCATGCATCTATCTATTGCCATGCATCACATCGACTGTGGCCAGGTGGCGCCAATTTCCGGCCATCTCTGGTCCCATGTAGTAGCCCCTGCCATTGGATGCTGGGTCTACTGCACTGCCTTGTGCAGTCGTATACCCCACATATCTTGCCTTGCTCTACGGTGCAATCGCAGTGGTGAGCTCCGCCCCTTCTTACATGACAACGCTCTAAGGGTTTTATGAAAAGTTCATAAATATTATTATTTTGAAACACATATCCATTTCAGTTGCTCTGTGCACAAATTTTTTTGTCTTTTCCACGATCAGTTGGAAGGACGATACTCTGGAAAATATGAGCATAATCTAGACAAATTCCAAGAATGTTGTATGTTCTGAACACATCAAAGTTGAGTATAGGGTTAACTAATTGCTTATTTAAATTTTGGTTGCATTTTATTCCAAATAATAGATCGATGAATATCTTGTATTGATTGTCATGCCAATTTTTGTTATATGGAAAGTAATATTTTTGTTGCACTACACAAATGAAAATGACAAGTGGCACTACAAATCTACCTATTGGTGTAAGCGTCGGCTTATTTCATTATTACTTGTTCTACTTCTCATTGGATCCGAGAATCTAGCATATACTGATCAGATAATTCTCCTCGCCATCTCCTTCCTGTTAAGTGGCTCGATGAATAGTGCAGGATCAAATATGCCGATAATATCAACTAGAGGCGGTGAATATGCGGCTACCAAAATTAATTATTTTATTAGTTGATATCAGAGTCAATTACAGAAATATAAGTTCTCTGGAAATGTAGCTAGTGGATACAACCCTATATGATGTGTTACAACAAGCTAGTAAGCTATACAAAGCAGCACACAAACAAGTAGAAACAACAAGTAAATCTAGGGCAAAGAGACAACCAAAAGTGATGGAGACGATGATGTAATCCGAAGTTCACACAGTTGGGTGTGTGCTAATCTCCTTTGGAGAGGGGGGGGGGTACAAGCAATGCTCCCATGAAAACAAATGTCTCGTATTCTTCTCCAAGAACCACAAGCAATGATTGCTTTGGCTCCCTTCCACTAGGGTAGCTCTTGGAGGGAGATCCAAACCCTCGCAAATGAGCCTGGAGCACAACCTAACGATTTGGAAGCTCTTGGGAAACCACACCCATCTAGGGTTCCCCACAAACCCAAGAGTAACATGACTTGCAAGGATCTCACGAGGAGTCGATGAAATCGAGTTTTGGTTGGATGGAAGTGTAGATCGGGTGCTCAACTTTCTCTCTCTAAAATATGGAGTGGATTTAGTGCCTAGAGAGGGAGGAATCATAGGTGTAAGCTTTTGGATCATTGGTGTGCGCAGTGCTGAGTTTGTCATCTTCCGAAGAAGGCCGAAGGTTTTTTTATAGTCTTAGAATTTTCCCATTATGGACCTCCTAGTAAAGTTACATGTTCTGTCATGGACTCCAAGGCAAAATCCAAGGCTCATCGGTGGCTACTAGACAAGGGTTGAATACTACCTCATGATATCTGACAAAACCTCTGACTAGTCAGATACTGGGTCGGACATTCCCAACCAATGTCCGACCCTCGATCATGGGAAAAACAGGTAGACCTTGGGCATTGTTTCTCACATAGGTTGTGAATGGTTTTTGGCTTAATTATTCAATGAATTCAGGCGAGATCCATAGCACATCCCCTCTTAATAGTACGACATACTTATAACTCAAAGATGAAAAATCATCGGTAAAAAACTCTCAGGTTGCGACGGTGCGCCACTTGTAGAAGGTGAGAGTGACCTTTGTGTGGCGACCGATTTTCCGGTAATAAATTCCAGAAAATGGCCGTCGTGCTCACCAGCCCCAGGATTACTGTTAGCTGATGAGGCACCAACTTGATACAGAAATTCCAAGCAATATACAAAATATGTGGTACAAGACCATTCTGGTCTGTGAGTACAACAAATGGTTTCTAGTGGTTGATGGCGGAAGCGGTTTGTGGAAACATCAGTGTCTACGGGCCTCCATTTCCCACAGGAACAGCTGACCAGGTTAACTCCTATCTTCGCGGGGCTGCTATCGTCATTGCTTAGTCCCCGGGGCTGTCGTCGCAACGTTCCACCCCACGTGAGAAATCTGGCCAAGACAATAGCCAGGGACAAGCCAGTGAGTACTTTTGAATGTACTCGCAAACATTAAGAACACAAGTATAATTTATAACAACCGATAATCATGCCTTAAAAATATTCTATGATCACAACATTAGCCATAGAAATGAAATTCTTGATGCATGCATGTAGGTTATTAATAAGTAACAACAAATATGTAATGACGGAGCAGAATGCAATGCCACAGTCGGGCGTCTGAGCGACACCACATAAATGGCTTATAAATAAAATGAAAGCAATGCCACAGTCGGGCGTCTGAGCGACACCACATAAAGGGCTTATAAATAAAATGAAAGCAATGCCACAGTCGGGCATCTGAGCGACACCACATAAAGGGCTTATAAATAAAATGAAAGCAATGCCACAGTCGGGCGTCTGAGCGACACCACATAAAGGGCTTATAAATAAAATGAAAGCAATGCCACAGTCGGACGTCTGAGCGACACCACATAAAGGGCTTACAAATAATCACAGTGAATATCCAGGAGGTAGAATCATCCCAGGGATACTCGATAATTCAGATAATATAACGGGTTAGTCCATGATAAATAATATTCATAAATATTTCAAGTGTCAATTTGCGATCCAGTTCTGTTTTAATAATAACCCCTCCGAAGATCGACACTAAGACCGACACCTGACCCATCCCAGACTGAAATCCTTAATCAGGGACACGGCTATTCGAATAGGTTTAATCTCTGCAGAGGGTGTACTCTTTACCCATGAGTAACGGATTTCTTTAGTCCATCGGGACTAATTCCGCCTACGGCCTTTTAATTGAAAACACTTGACTTGCACACACCAGCTCAACTTGCCGGTGTCTGGAATCACCCATGACACTTCTTAAGCAAAACTCTAAGTGGGGAGGCTACAACCTCGCGTAGCATGGGATCAAATTTGTATCGCGCGCTCTAAGGGGTGGCCTCCCTTCTCGGTCTCAACCGGAAACACCCATGCCCCCGGACCAGGTGGCATGCCTATCGGCTTCAACCGATATCTTCCACCATGGCCTCTCTGTACGGTGTGTGCTTGAAAGGGGTTGACAACTGACTGAACCGTACCCCACGTATGGCAGGGACAAGTGGTAGTACGAAACAAGTATGGGGTTACTGGAACAAGACTCGATCTATGGTCGACTCAGGAGGTTTAAGCATTCCCTGTATGATTAGCATAACAAAAATATTTCAAACAACAGGATCACCGCTCATTATACCTTACTATGCCATACCGGACATAACCGTCCCAACGAAGACCGGCGACAAGCTCACGCCTACCCAAGGCAGAGGCCTTCCCGGATTCCTTTCCGGTATGCATGTAAGGCACATGAGGATGATTACCATCATAAGTATATTCATTTCCAACAGCAAGGAAAATCACAAATATGCATTCATACAAATGATCATATCACATGAAATAACGAGTTCTTCGAAAGGAGGTGGTGTGATATACGTGTCGACTAACACACCAAAAGTATTATGCCGGGGTTCAGAATGCTTGCCTTCAAGGTGTGGAGAGGTGGGGGACTCTCCAAAACTTTTGAAAGTTTTCTCCTCTCTCCAAAATCCTATTTTTAAAATATTGGAATTAACACACAATTTCAAAACAGCACAAAAAATTTGTTTGAATTTTTTTCAAATAAATCTTAAAATAAACTAGACAGAATTTAAGAGGTGCAGGAAAAAGAATCAATTCATTTGGAGTTATATTTAAAAAGTTATAGCCAGTCAAAGATTTGATCAAAAATCTGCTTTTAAAATAAAACAGAAAAGAAAACGTTTCGGACAGATCAAAAATCTGTTTGAATTCTGTTCTTGTGTTTCTATCAATTTCATTTGGGTGCCTTGCTGGTACCAACATAAATAAAGCCAAGCAATAAAAGGTGGCAAACTCATACAGATTTAAACTACTATCACTGATCGATTAGCGGTCTATGATCGATGAAGAACCATCACTGATCGGCCTAGTGACTTATATGTGATAGAGTAGTCATCACCGACCCCGAGGCACTGACCGACTGAAAACTCGTATGTGATGACTGATGATACAAATTGCTTGGTTAGTGTTGTTCGGATCTATAGTAGTGATAACTTGGTATTTTGATCAAGTTGTTGCTTCAGAGGGATAATGATAAAAATCTCAGCTCGAGGTTTTTTAAGTATCATGAAGCAAAGAGAATTGAGTACGCAAACAAAAGATATGATTGATATATTTGTGTATGTGTAGGAGTCAATATGGATGCTCAGATCCTGCTATTGGTTATTGGCCAGAAGGTGTTATGGGTCATGTATGCACATTACCTAACATGTGGGGTCACACGTTTAAGGTTCATTGATTTGTTCAGTACTACAACTGTTAGGAGCATGAGAGAAATACACCTGAAAAGTTCCGGAAAGATCAAAAATGTTTCAGAGAAAAAAAAGAGTTTTAGAGGAAACGAATTTTTTTTTCAAAAAAATGGGAATGTCTCGGACACAAAAAGGCACATGAAGGTCCAGAATGGTTCCTGAATATTCTAGAACTATCCAGAAAGTTCTGAGAGTCCCTATGGGTTTCCCCTTGGAAGGCCCAAGAGGTGGCAACCACTTGGGCTCAAGGGGCTCATGTAAGGGGGCGCTCCCAACTTGAGTTGAGGGATAAGCAAGTGGGCAGCTAGGGTTTTGGAGCATGCCCCTCCTGGTATGGCAGGCCCTAGGGAAGAGGGAGTCTCTCCTCCAAGCCAAACCCCTCACTTATGACTATATATACCTGATGAGGGCCAGCCCTCGGAACACGTCTTTGTGCTTGAAGGTTGCGCCCTCCCCCCTCTCCCTTAGGAAATTTCTCTTTGCCATTAGGCTACTCCACCACCACCTCTAGTCTCTGGTAGTTCTTTGTTCAACTCTGATAGATCGGTGATTCCGGACGCATGGACATCGGTTGAGGGATCATTTCTCAGGGCTGGGAGGTTTAATCTTAGTTGCGGGAATGTGCATCAACATCTTCACCAATCTCTAATATCCGTTGCGTAGTAAGTAAGATCGATATCAGATCAAAACGTCTTCGCATCTTCACATAGTGATCCTAAGTTTTGTTCGTAGGCCGATTATTTTGTTTTCTAATACATTTCACAACATTTATATTATTATGTCATGCTGTTTTTGTTAGTTTGATTTATGCACTTGACTATTTCCTCCACACTATAGGGAAGATCCCATGATTCGACACATTTCTAGGGGATCATCTCTGACCCAAGTTCGTCTGTGTGTTTGCTACTGGTTGTGTGTGTGTGTGTGTGTGTGTGTGTGTTCGTGCGCGCGTTGTTGCATGCATGTGTGCTGTTGTGTGTGTTGCATGCATGTGTGGTGCTGCTGCGTGTGTGTGTTGCGTGCATGTGTGCTACCCGTGAGTGTGTTGCGTGCTTGTGTGCTACTGCTGTGTGCACGCGTGCATGTGTGATGTTGTGTATATGTGTTGCTACGTGTGTGCTACTGCCCTCGCGCTGATGTTGCTTGTGCACTACTGCCCGGTGCACACACATACCACATGAAGGGTAAAAGAGTTTTTTCCAGTGTTATTTAGACTCAAAATGGACGAAAGTGTCATAAATAAAATAAAATTTAGACTCGTTGTTAGATACGGAAGAAAAAAAATTCAGTGTCAAATAAGGAAATGAAATTTAAGATAGTGTTAAATAAGAAATTGTTTCATGTATCTATACTGACCCCTCTTTTTTAACCTTTTTCCTTTTTTTTAATTTCTTGTTTTGTTTTTTTGTTTGTTTTTAGTTTGCTTTTTTCCTTTTTAATTTGAAAATCCAAGTTTTTCTACTTGAATGTAAGGTGAACATTTTTTAAAAACACATTAAACAAATTTGTAAAGTACTTTTTTTAATATGGGCAAAAACTTTCCAAATACACGACAAACATTATTCAAATGCAAGATGAATATTTATCGCCATTTTTTAAAAATTTATTATTTTTTCTAATTCCCATACTTGTTATGTTCTTTTACGTTGATTAAATATTAAAATAGTTTTACTGAGCCGCTTTAGGACTACCCATATAGTAAAGACAGTGAATGGTTGCATACCTATTCGACTATATCTCGCTTAAACCGAGGCGGTAGGAACTCTTGCCGCAAACGTCTAAAGTAAAGGGCCCGCCATTACCACACACTTAGGCCCCGTTCGGTTTATAGGGTTTACAGGATTTGCGGCCATTCTAAAGGAAAGCTAGCTTGTACATGTTTTCTTTCCTTTTACCTGTTCGGTTCACAGGAAAGCTGCAAAACATTCTAGAGGAAAGCATTGCTAGGCATGCAGATTTCACAGGATTGGGCAAATCCAACCGAAGC